>JAEMON010000010.1:17070140-17115821 GCA_030264115.1 Lygus lineolaris
GTTGGACTCACTATTGCATCAGCTAGGTACAACTTGCTTTCACGAGTCACTAAACTCACTAACCCGAGTTTCACTCACCAAACCCGGAAATCGAGTTTGAAAGTACCTACATAAACCATGTGTTGTGACACTTAAAAAATAGGTGAAAACTGAGGTCTTGGTGAACAAAAACAAACTATACAGTAGTAAATGCAGGATTAGATAAAAACATGATAATTAGTCCACATCCAAATCCAGTCAATTATCATTAACCAAGCCTGTCTATTGCTTCCATTCCTATTGATATAGAGATTGTCTAGTTTGGAGAATGTTTATTCCTAATTACCTTAAAAGTATGTTTTTTGAAAAATATATTAAAAATGGTTCAGAATCAATGTTAGGTGAATATTTTTCTGCATCATCATTTTCAGATTCATTATGATTCGACCGGGTTCGCAACTGGTCTACGATTTCACCCTCGGTCACAAAACACCCACAAACATAGGACAAATCCATCATCACAAGTTCATCACAATAGTGTCAATCGGGTACAGTAGACGCCAAATCTACCGGATAAAAAAAGCTGTACGCCTAAAAAACGCACCCGACTAACGTACATTCCATTTATGAGATACAAACACAAAACGTTGCAATAGTCATATACGATTTTTCTATAAGTAAGGGCTTTTAACATGCATGTGGGAATGTGGGGAAAATCCCATTACGTGCAATCTGCGTAGTTCAAACAATGTTCCAGACTGAAACACAAAACCGACACCAGACGGAAGCGGTGTCTTCAGCTCGGTATTGTTGACTTGCCAAAGTTTAGCTCGTCCAACTTGGAGAGGGAAGAACTTCCTTAGTTCCAAACTATGGATTAACCATTTCAATAATGCATTCGCTTTGTTAGGTCGTTTTCGGAAAAGTTCGGTTCGTTTTCAGCCGGGGTTTTGTCACTTATTGATGATTCTTCTTGTCGAAAAAAAAACTTTTTCAACTTCCACTTTTGATGTGTACCGTGGGTTTTTTAAGCAGTGTGTAAATACTCTGCGGATTATTGAGCTTCGGTGCATCTTGTTCCTATTTTTATTCCGCATCAATTCTATTTTTTGTGAATCTTTCACTAAATATGTTATAATGTACCTTTTAATATTCGAAGTCCCAATGTTGGATAGAAACGAAAATTGAAACATGTAATGCGGCAATCACAACAGGACATCCTGCAACTCGAGTACCAGCGAGAGTATCTCGGGACACTTCTTTTGATACTTTTCCTGAACACCACCCCTAAAAACACCTATTTATTGCCCGATTTCAAAAGGAGTTACTTAGATCACTCTATCCGGTGTGTCATGAAATAACTTTATCTTACCCTTCTTACTCTTTATCTTAGCTGCCCAGAAGTAATAAGATTCATACTTTAAGGATCGAGCTGAACATTTTAAGCATACATTTCTAAGTTAATATAATGTTGTCTCACGTTATCTAACCATTGCTAACCAATGCTAACCAATGCTTGTTCAAGAAGCAACAAAAATAATGAAAATTTTTATCGAAATGCTTGATTATATGGGGTGTATGGATTGATCCACGGTATAACCAAATTTGGAGCTTCGTGAAAATCCTTCAACGTATATGGTCTTAAGCTAGTAGTCATCAGAAATATCGCGTACACAAGCAATCTTCAAGTTCTCCGTAGGTACAAAGCGTTTTTCTCTCTTATTTTCTCCTTCCATTTTTTGGAATTTAATAATTATGACTCTATTTTCCGATAGTTAATATGAGTGAGATCAATTCTTCACGAGCGGATAACATGTAATCGACCGAAAAAAGCAATGAACAAATCTAGAGCATGCTAATAACAAGGGTTCCTAAGCCTCTGATCAATGGAGTGGAGCTCACCACTCAGATTTAATACTGTTCGGGCCCTTGGTCACGTCGTAGATGGGGGTTCGAACAATGGGCCCCTCTCCAGGTCCGACACAATTAATATCAGATGTTTTTCTTCCCTCACTAGCCATCAATGTGATGGAAATGGTCGGGTGAGACAGTGGTGGTGGGGGTGTTCATTGTGATTGGACGGGAGGGTGGTGGTTCTTGTAGACAAAGTTGATGAGCCTTGGTACGACATATCCCTTCTCCGTGCCCGGTTTTGCACCTATTGTTCGCGTTTATCGGGCGCCCTCGTCCCGTTGTGGGGTATCCCACCGAGTTCTGATCAAGAAGAGAGGGCGAACATTAATTGTTTCGTTCCCTCCTAAGCAGAGTACTTGATCATCCTGTAATATCTTTTAAGTCGGAAATGAAGAACATCGAAGCATGTAACATTGGTGTGTATGAATTTATATCTACGTCACATTCGATAAATATTGTATTTTTAATTTTTTCATTGTGTTGAGGATTGAGCTCTTTATTTATTGAATTGATTCTTTACTCAAGTTACCGTCTTCAATATCTGACCACAAAAAAGAAAAAAATCTTGCTCGTGATTTCAAAATGTTTTTGGCGTTGAGCCGTTCCAACAGAAAACGAGCGTGGGGTGAATTAGCATGATGAATGACAACATTTAAAGTACCTACCTATCAATTTGTAATTATCATTTTTCCCGTTTTCCGAAAACTCAGACTTATGTCTGCTGGAATGTAGGTACTGCTTGTATCACGATTAATCATATACGATCTCTTTATGCTTAAGTAACGTTAATCTATTTGTATTATACCCATGTAATATAGCTTTTCAAACGTTTAAAAATATTAAATATGGTTTCAGGAGGAAGTGGAAACAGGAGAGCAAGATTGCAGACCTAACGCAACCTAGTAGCTCACAGGTAAGATTATAGAACTTTCAATAGTTTCATATTATCATCAAGGGCTCGGGCCGACGCGTTGTACATCGAAATCGCAATAATAGTCGTTTCACAATAATTGAATAGCTAAGTAGACCACTGCTTATGAACTCAAAATAAGGGCAAAGTTATCTGTGTTAGGTATTGTACAGCTTTCAGAAAGAACAAAGACATGAGTAAATAGTCCTTACCTACATAGGTAAGGTACCTACCTAAGTTTGATATTGCTAAAATTAGAAGATGAAATTAATTCGCCTAACTCATAAACAGTTGGCGTAAAAATTTGATTACGCACTGATTGTTAGTTCTATATATCTACTGTGGTTCTATGTGGTTAAAATCACTAACGGAAGTTTGAAAAGGAGAGAAAGCCATGAGAAATCGATATGAATTTGTTCTCCAAAATTAAAATTTCTGAAAGATTTAGTCCCATCTCTGTCTACCTGTCGTAAATGAATTACTTGTCACTCCAAAACTATCAGTACGATTTTAAATGGTGATTTCAAGGATTATGTGGGTTAAACGTTTCCCTACGAATTTTATCGCTGTCGTGCCAATATTACGTTGGTAACGTCTTATCTACATGCGCAAGCGTGAAATTCACCCATCACCGTTTTCTCTCGACCTGATGGTCCAATGTCGCTTTGATTTGAAGGGTAGTTGGGGGCTGGTCTAAAATGATCCTCCATGAATTTCGTCGTGTTTGAATCAATCACCATGGAAGATCCGTGGACTTCCACGGCAATGGCCACAGTACTTGCTAAAACGCAAAACATACCAATATACAAAAATACCAATAATGATTTTTCGTTACTAATACGACAAAGTTATGAGCCGTACGTATAAAACTGCCCACCCATTTGGCAGATTTTTTCCTGTGTTTGTCGTAAATTTTTCTGTGGAGTTCACCCAAACTGGTTTCATATTCTATGATTTCGGCCTTTTCCGCTTTTTCAAGCTTTCCAATATTTCGTCACAAGATTGCCCCTACGACAAATTCATCCAACCGTCCTGAAGGTCGAAATCACGAAATACCTTCAATATTATTCATTTGTAAGCGTAGTAAAATAGCGATGAATTGTCATAGCAATAACTGGCTCCAAGAAATCACGATTTCCTCGTTCGGTCCTCCACCCCAAGCAATTAGATTCAGGTATGTTTACGAGCGCCAGTGGCAGAAAAAAAGACAACTCTCGCACAAAAACTCCGTGTTGTCCGGGGTGCGTCGAACGCAAGTGTTCACGTCTCTGATTTATCGGTCCGAGCGGATTGTCAGGAGCGGGGGTAGGGAGGTTTGAAAGGGCAAAAGCAAATCCTATATAAATTAGTGTTCCTTACCAGAGAACACCTCGAAATATGGCACGCTAGGGGGCTACCCCTCATGGCCCCGTCATTCCTTAGGGCTTTCGTGCCGCCCTTCCCAGATCCGACCCTTCACGATATTCTTTTTGCGAGAGAGTGAGACGTTTTTGTGTTCCAGTTGTTTTTCGGGGTTCGTGGTGTGAACAGAAAAATTAGGAAAAGTTCTATTCATGCAGCATGAGTTGATGAGCGAATTTTCAAAGAACTATTTCAACCAATTCGATTATATTATATTCGAATATATTTCGCGGAGTTGAATTCAAATTTAGTTGACCGTTCTTTTAATACTGGTAGGTATATTATGGTTGTTGAGGTTCGGTCAATGAAAGAAGACGTTTTTTTCCCAACGTTTCGGTGATTTATTTCACCGTATTCATGGGCTACAAACGAAACAAACAAAAAAGTATGTATCTGGCAGGATATTGTGTACTTAATTTCTATATTGCTTGAAATAATAAATTGAGGAATTGAATATTGTTAGATGGGTAGGTACTTACATAGTTGAAGACAGGAATAGGATGCTTACAAAACAGGTAAGGTCGAGTCTCTACTACTTAGGCAGGTAGAGGGCACACATAATAATAATACTTGGTATAATACTTGGTTGGTTGACATCCAAGTCTCAACTGATTTTTTAAAAGAGGTACCTAACAATCTTACAAAATGGTTAACTTAACGGTTTTTGCGTAGGTAGGTAGATACTTCCAAATTCAAATCAGGTTGGACTATTCTGGACTATGGTTGATGGTTGATGAACAATGGGTGGTGGTCCGTCAGAGGGATGGAGAATATTCGCATAACATTATTTGCTTAGTGTTTTGATATATGTTTTCTTGTTTAAACCATTGTCCGTCCAGAAATGAAATAATTACCTACATTCATATAAAATATTTACAAACGTATTGATATAATTCACCGTGGAAATTGGGTTTAGGAACACGATGGTGACCGGAGTTGAAACAGGAGGCTCGATTTGGTTTTACGAGGCAGTCAATACAGTAGAACTTCGCCCTAAGACTGACAACAAGGATCCAATTGCTGAAAATGACGCTCTTTTTGTATATTGACATCTACATAATGTCTTCGACAGGCTGGGAGTTTTTTGATTGATCCCTCGACTTCACAAATGCATTTTTTCATTGTCCCTTACCCGGTAGATCTTACCTTCCCATTCACTTATTTCTTAAACCTTAACGATCACTCGTAACAACGCAATTACATCCACCCTCCTTAGCAATACTTCTATACGAGCAGTGTGCCCACGTTTTTGCCAATTATATTTTTATCTTCGTCCAATTAGGGGGACACTATACTCGTACATTACTTCTACTTTCCCTGCCTTTCAACGTCACAAACATCGAAGCATTTTCTTTTCATTGTCATATATTAACCATATTCCGGATGTGCTGTGAGTAATGATCAAATTCGATAGACATCTTAATGTAAGGTGATATTAAATTTCTAGGTAGACCTATTCTGCAATCATTGCAAAGGATTCTTAACATAATTTTCTCCTTCTTTTCCTGGTAGAATCCATCATCCAAGAAAACTTCTTATAATTTAGCAGCGTTTGAATGGTGAGCCGCATTTTGGATTGATGAGCACAACCCTCCGATGGAAACCAGAAGGAAAATAAGGAAGTTGTGGAAAAATCACTAATCCGTAACCGAGTCATTCTACCTGGCTGATTTTCGGAACGAGTTTAAGTGTTAGTCTTTTCGAGAAGACCTACCAGACCTATGTTTTAGTTGGTTTATCCAAGCCACCCAACATAGCAAGTTTGATACCGTCGCTGAGTATATTTTGACCTATGGAAGTACCAACACTGGAATCAGGTCTGAATATTGTAAAGGATAGGCCGGAACATAAAAATGTAAAAGAGAAAGCCGCTGGAGAAATCAATGAGGTTAGGTACTTATTTACTATGTTGAGCTGAAAAAATCACGGTAAAGACAACCCAGCACAGTCTAAGAATAAATAATCATAATCAATGTGAAAGGAATCAATCAATTTGGATTAAACCTATATGACATAAACATCTTTTCTGAGCCTTCCCTATTTCAAGTATATCTACTCTGTAGTAAGTTTTGTATGACTACATAATGTCTTTTGGCTATTTACATTCAAAAAAACAACAGAAATAAAATCAAAGGAGAAACGAGGTATTTTGCAAAATATTGAAAAATTGTTGAGAATTGTTGTTTTGAGGACGATATTTTTCAATGCTTTGCTATCGACGTTGCACCCTACTCTCCACGTCCATCTGTTTGCAATTTTCTGTTTTTGCGAAAGTTACCCTAAAAAATAGATGCGTACTTGTGCGATTTTATTCTTTGCCAAGAACGCTGATGGTGAGAAAAGTCCTCCTCCCGGTTTGATAAGCTTCCAAGAACTCGTAAGGGCGATATATCCAGGGGGCAGTTCATTACAAAACAGTCACCCTTCCTTGGAAAGCAGACTTTCAACCTTATATCGTCTCAAAGAGGGTAGAGAGGTAACAGACACTTTACATTTTTATAGCCGCAGTCGCCTTACATCCCCCCCAGAATCACTCTCTCTCTCTTTCTCTCTCTCTTCCATCCGTAAATCTAAAAAATGCCCCTCCCGTGAGACCTCCAGTTTTTAGGATTGTCTCAAGTGGTTCGGGGAGGTTTTACTTATTAACTTTCATCAGAGACCATCCCCTTTTTTTCAACCTCACTTCCACAAAACGAGATTTTTTTTCTTCTGATATTATTTCCAGCCATTTTTAATTTTATTGTCTACCTCCTTATTTCGTTCTTGCGAACGAGGGAATAAGAAAAGAGCGGGAAACTACGTTTAACTTTGGGCCCTTCTCATGATTAAACCAGCAGGGGCGCTAATTTATTTTATTTTTCTGTCTGGAAGGCGGATTATCGAAAGACGTAGTATAAATCAGCTTATGAATGCTATCGTTATGAATTATTTTGCTTCTTCACTACCGAAGGCATGAAAGAAAAGTTCCTGCATGGGATTGAAGATATTTTTGTCCTCCAAAATCAAAATGTTCACTTGCCATATCAGTTTCAAAGCCTACCAAACAAACTTGGTCCCGCGTCGGTCCGTCTCCCCCATACAAATTCCTTGGAAGGAGCTTCCTTTCGTACCTATTTAACAATTAGGCTTCGAAATTGTATGCGAACATGCATACATCTGTCTTAAACAAAACGATATGGTTTCAGATCGAGTATGAACCCATGTCATGTCTGGGCCAGTATTTCCGCAGACAGTTGCAATAGGCATTTGGGCGCTTGTAGACCTCTTAGGGTTGAAAATGCCAAATTCATTAGGAAAGAGGGCTCAAACATTGATTGAAAATGGAAAAGTTCTTGAAAATTGATTGAATTGTTCTTGAGATTGAAAATTATATTTTGGCATACAACTGCATCAAAATTGGTTCAGCCGCTTGAGCTTAAATCTCTGGAAACAAAAGGATAATTATGGCCAATAACCAACCGAGAATCCTGGCATGACCGAGAATTTTTCTTCAAAGATACCAACCTGAACATACCACAAAGGTCGGACGATTACGGTATTATGGTGAAAAGTCTCTTCCTCCTCAAGGTAAAAATTTATCATTTGGTTGACTCTATGAACAGCCTCGGACCACCGAAAATAAGAGCTGTCTCTGCACTGTGTGCTGAATAATATCTTTCTTCATATTCTAATTTTTTTAAATATATAAAGAAAGTTGTTTTTGTTTTTCAACTTTCATTTATAAATAATATTAAGTATACCGCGACATGCCTATGAAACGATTACTCTCCTGGTTATTTCAAACGTCTTTAACGGTAAATACCTACTTAATTAAATTTTTCTCCCGTTCGTGAAGTATACAGCGGGGTTGGGGTTATTGGCGTTATTTTGATATACGTTCTAACGGTTCACTGTTTCCCCCTTGGGGTCGCGCGAGTCGCCCGATGATTTATACGTTCGAATCAAGGTTTTTCCGTATAATCGAAAGACTCCCCACGCCTCTATGAAGGATTTATGAACTTTTCTTAAGAGGAACACAAGCTTTTCCTGCGAGGTCGAGGGGGGAGAGGCCGACTTCGAGACATGCTGAGATTCACAGTTTTGCCGTAGACGTCCCTCGACGGGGTAAGTCATAACTTTTCAACTGAGCGGGCACAAATCATTTTGGCTTTCACCCGATCGATGGGTCTCCGGGGAAACCGTCTGAGAGCTGCCATCAACAACCATAATTACCTCTCAATCACTTAGAAAAACTTTAACGAGAGTAACGTCGCTTCATAAGTACTAACCAGCTTCAGCAGCATGTTTTGTCCTTGATTACTTTTAATTACATTTTACAACTAAACTACTCGTATTTTTGTATAGTTTCTAAAACATGCTCATTTTCTGAAAGAGTCGAGTTTGTTAATTTAAACACTTTAAATGATAGGCACTGATCTGCATAAATTACTTCGTCAAACCAAACTGTTTCAATTTGTCACGTTTCACAACTAGTGAGATTGGCGCAAAATACTGTTATAAATCATGAATAGGAATCAGACTGGGGCGATGTAAACTGGGCTGTTTATAAATTTAAATAAGAAACATTTCCATTATTTACATTTTTTGAACTATTTTCAAACTTCGTGCTTAGCTTCGTGCTCTGTTCTGTTCTACGCCATTAGAATGATGGTTAAGATGAGACCTTCTGACTTGTAAAATGCCCTATCAATGGGGTTCAAGTGTGTAAAACCCGACCAACTTCGTGTAACCGGAATTTTTTTGGTGGTTTACTATGATTAAGTCACCTAGAATCCACCTAGAAGTCACCTAGAATAGTATGGTGTCAATCTTATCTCACCTATAACCTATAACCCATCCACGGTTTGGGTGTTTTCATTCTAGGGTGAACAGCATTATTTGAGGAGTTATGAGGAAAGTTATTAGTTAGGAGGGGCGGTAGCAGGCATACATATAGGGAAGAGATATTTCAGAAAAGTCTCCTCGTCTGAGTCCTATGTACGTCGATAGGTACGTGTAACAATACCATAGCTCACCTCTTGCTTTTCATCACAGTTAAAGCTAAATGATATATGATAGGCACCTAAAAGAAGTAGAGTAATGTATATAATGTAATGTATAAGGAGGATGTGTAATGTATAATGTATAAAGTATACCTACGGTAGGTGGTATACGGTATACGGATGGGTGTTTTCAGATTGAATTATAGGTGAGTTATTTGATAGATGAGATGATATGATTATTTAAGGATTGAATTATATGAAGGCAGGTAAGGCCATGCAGATATGAGTAGTTAGGCGAAAAAGACTATTCCAGGGTTAACCATATTATTTGGGGATTATGACCCGATGATGGAAAAACGTTGAATTTTATTGGGAAACGCCATAGATACTCGGTTTTGGATAGCTGTTTACGCAAACGAGGAAAAATCACGCTTTTATTCATTTGACCATCTGATTTGAGACACGCGACAGCTTCCAAAACAGACCCAGACCCATTCCACAGCGGCTGGAAAGTTTCTTGTCTTTTAGCCGTTCAAATCCGGTGGAATATTCATCACTTTTCAGCTGGCGGAAACCGACCGGGCCCGCGTGATGAAAAGTTTTTATAGTTCGACTTACTTTCAAGGTCTCGCCCTAAGTTCGCACTCCCCAAGTTTAAGCTCCTATTTTCGAAGTAAGAAACTTTCTCACTTAAAGATACTTGGACAGTTCGTCGTCTTACGGAATGATTACGAGTTTGGCGAACATCCTTAAGGTCTCGTTTAGGGATGTCGAAAGTGGTAGATCGAACTATATTCCTATAGAACCTGTTTATTTTTAGATCACCAGAGCACGCTGAGATTTTCATCGTAGGTTCGTATTCTTCTATTCTCATTCCCAGAAGAACTATTCTACTGACTGGACTGATTTCTTCTTGATAAGCAATATTATATAAATATTTCGTTCATCAAATGAATGCCTTTGATGAATTCGGTTTTTCGTTATTTCTTTGAGAAACCTATTAAGCTCTTCCACGTAGAGAGGTATTACATCACCTTGTAAGCTTCGTGGTATTAAATCTAAAGGGTTAGTTCTGCTAGTTATAAGAATACAATTGTTTACGTACCTTAATGGAGAATCCGTCGGATTCTCCAGTAAGGTACGTAAACAATTGTAAGCTTCAGTAACAGAAAATAAATTACCGATGGATCTTATTTCAATCCCAAAAGATTGTTAAGATACCTTCGTCTTAAATTATATAATTGAATTGCTCAAGGTTTGACAAAGTAAATCCATTCCATTCGAGGTGAGAAGTGTCACTTCGGTGGATTAGCAAGTCAAAGGTAGTCTTTCCAGGCGGAGGAAGCTACTTAGTGGCCATACCTGCCAAACAGGAGGGATCAGATTGAGAGCAGAGTCGAGCACCCTGCCCACGCCAATCTTCGGAGGGTGTGCTAATGAGATGTAGACCCTGGGGTTCGTGAGAGCTTAGCCACGTGATTGGCAGGGGATTGAACAAGTTAATTACGTCAACGTCTTTTGACGTCTTGAGCTTAAGTCAACGGTCAGCCTCCCCTTGTGTGCCTGAAACTTCCACTGCTTTATTGATCTTCCGGTCTCACTTTCGGAATAGACGAATTTTCTAAGACAACGTCTTGTTACCTACGTAGCACATAGTAAGTAACAGCATACTTCATGACAATAGAACCAAATGAATGTAAAGGAGTCTACACTCCCCCAGCTCTTTAAATAATATCATTACTTCCATTTTTTAGGGTTCTGAAGAAAATCAACAAAAATTGTTAAAAAATGCTGAATACAAATTGTTTACACTATTTGGTCAATAGTGTTCACCTGCGAAATTAAGTAGGAATTGACCTGCGTTTTTAACATGAATAATGTTTTTGCGGTGGCCTACCAGAGTCGAAAAGTGTCACGAAGTTTATGTCACGAAGATGAGCACAAAGAGGAATGTGATAAAGAGGAATGTGATAAAGATGAGCACAAAGAGGAATGTGATAAAGATGAGCGCAAAGAGGAATGTGATAAAGATGAGCGCAAAGAGGAATGTGATGAAGAATTACCAACGTTACCTTTGGTAAGGGGAAACGGGACGCAAAAACATTATTCATGAATTGTGATGTTAGCCAAAGGCTCAAAGTAGGGGGGAGGCGCGGAGCGCCGAGTTTTGTCTTCAGCATGGTACAGGTCGTAATTTTGTGTCTTTTGAATTGCAACTTTTAAGTTTAACTCGTTAGGACCCCAGAATGAGTTGTATCGTTTTTGGTGGCGACTATCACGACTCAAGACAGTGCAGCTGACGAGACAGTGTCGGATGTAAGTCAGAATAAAAAAAACACGAGCTTTAAATACGCTTTTTTAAATACGAGCTTTACAATGATTTAAAGGGATTTTAAGTAGCCTAGATTTGAGCACATAGTAGAAGGAACATTTGGTTAAAAAACTGTTTTCATATCAGTTCAGGAGTTCGAGCTTGATGCACAAGCATCCGGCAGACTCTATACATAAAATTGTAGAGAGGAGATATCTATGACAGCTTAAAACGTTGATACGGTGAAGGAAGCACATGATAAACTCGAAATTTGTTGTTTGGCTAGGGGAAATGGAAACGTCTACAACGAACTGGGGGCGATCCTACGGCGACCGGATGAAGGTAAGACAATATCGTGCATCTCGGCGCTCACCCTTGGGCCTACAACCCCAGAGGTCTTCTCTCCCCTAAGCCTTTCCGGAAGAAGGATTTGTTTATCCGCTAATGTGTTTTGAAGCAATGCATTATAGAGTTAGATTCGTCCGATATCGGTTGGTATGAGAGGCAGTATATCAGGTCTCCCCCAGGGCTGTATCCATCACGACCACACAATAACAACCACCGTTATATCAACTCTTCCGAAGAGCACCTTGAAATTCTATGATTCAAATTACCTCTCGAGTCCTTTCTAGCTTTTACTCGCCGTATCGATTGTTTAACTTTGTTTATACATATTACAAAAAATTACAGTTATTACAAGAAAATACATATTACATAGATTCTGTGACTTTAGAATTACTTGTGCCCAACCCTAGTTCCTGTGAAAATTCCTTTTCCCAGACTGGAGTCGAGCCCATTAGGAACGTGTTCTGATTAGCCGCTCGGCCGCATAAGATACGAGTAGATACGAGAGATACATAAGTACTCGTATCTGAGTACTTATCTGCTTTATGCATTATCCATTTTATGCGTAACAATAAACTAATATTATTCACTTATAAGTACCACTTTCCATCTCTTGTGAAATGCAATTGTTATTCCATTGTTCCATGGTGATAGTTGCTGTTTCCTTATTTCGAATATTCAGGGTCTTTGAGTCTCAAAGTGGCTTTGAAGGTGGGAATATAGTGGCATTAATTTGCTAATGTGACAATATTAATTGCTGATTCAATGCTTTCAAAATGACTTTTAACTTCGCCTCAAATTTTATTCCCTTGAAGCTTTGAGTTCAGAGCTCAATCAAAGTTGGCAAACGAACCGTTGCGTAACAGTTCGTATCTATCTATCGCATGGTGTCTGACATCTAATTTGCTCATCTCAGCCATCCTCAATATCGTTGATTCAGAAACAGTTATTCCACATCCATCACCCAGATCCGAGTCTTTTCCGTTCTTTCTTATTTTTTTTTTTATCTTGACTGAGTTATGGGAGGGTCAGGCCAATACCTTGTTTACCCTCGAGCTGATCCCTCGATAACACTTCGACCACCGCCTGTAAATCACAGCACCAAACTTCACTGGTTCTTATCTAAACCGACTGTCGCTTGCCCTTTCTCTCCCCCTTTTCTTTCAATAATCTCGGTTTGCGTATCTTTCTTTCCGTTTTCCTGTCGAATAGACTTTTTTGTGTGTGTGTATGTGTGTGTGGGGGGGGGGGGGGGGGGGGGGGGGGGGGTATTTTACAGTGATAATGGAACTATATTAGGTACTTATGAGTAACATTTCCATATGAGAAACGTGGCATAATCGCACAAATCACCAGGAAATACGGACTTGAACGTTTAATACCTACATAACTTTATGAAGATGAATTAGTAACGATTTTCTTGAATATTCATTTATTTAAGGTACTAACTTAGGTACCTACCTAATAGGTGGGTAGTTGATGAGCGGTTTTCCGAGGAAAATGATTATCATTTATTATAATTTATTATCATTTCAAAACAAATTTTGATGCTACAAAGAGTGTACTTTGCTTGACATAAAAATTTGGTTTTTCCATCTTTCTATCATTCATAGATTTCAGTTGTAAACATAGGTTTCAATCTTCATTCAACAGCTTCAGGTTGTTCGTGATTTCTTGAATGGAAGCTCAGCGAATAAGCTTGAGTTTCTTCGATACTCTAATCCCGATCCTGTTGACAAGTCTTAGCTGACGCGTTAGACTGCCAGACTTGAGATTGAGCACCCAATGAGAAAACCTAGGAGGAAGACCAAAGAAAGAACAACAATAGAAAGGAGATTATGCGCACAAAATATAGTATATTATAATGGTTAAATTCCCCCACTCACGACTACGACCGATCGACTTCCTTAACGATGAAAATAGTACTGATTATCATTGAAATTGATGTTGATTTGATTTTCAATGACCCCTTATCACGCTCATCATTGGAGCATTGAGGATGCCAATGTTGGGATGAGGCACATGAAAAAACCAGTGATAACGAATTTTGGACCATAAACACGGGCAATCAACGCGTTGTGAACCCATTCGAAATTCAGCTTCAACCCTCCCTCAAAATGAGATGCTATTTCCACTGAAAAGGCTGTGGTTGTTATCGGATTTACGAATGAATTTATTTATCTTGAAGATGAAGGGCGCGGATGACGGGGGAGGGACAGAGAACCAGCTCCCGGAGCCGCTACACGACATTCCAATTTCCAAGCCTCAGGCAAATGGTAATTAATGCATTAATTTTTAGGGTCCCACTCCCCTCCTCCCAGTCCTCTCAAGTCTCATCCATTCATTTAGAAGGGTTAGGGGTGTTTTCCCTTGGCCTACGGGGTTTCACCCCTAAGATGGACAAGGACATATGACGGGGTAATTTTTCAAGCCCCCTAGCCCCTGGTTGGCACGTTTTATGGAAGGAAAAATGGATTATGAAAACCCTTTTAAAACCGAGAAGTGGGGAAGGAGAAAGGCAATTATAAAAATTCCACCCCTTTGTCCCCTGCCGTTCCTTTACCCCTTTTTCCCGTGTAAATGTGCGGTTTACCGTTTCAATTGTCAACACTCTCGGTTAAAGGGTGAATTTTTGATTTAATGAATTTTCCCTTGAAATCAACGAGGGACATTTATTGCTATAAGTAACACTACACTTGGCAGACTCAAAATTTGAGTTTCTTCACGGGAGATCGGCTCCCAGTGGGTCCCCTGTTAATTTCATCGCATTCGGACCAAATAGGTTCACGTACCTCATTATCTGTGGGCAACAAAATCAAGTAAAAAATTGGGTCGGCTGCGCTCACATTTCCACGGTATTTCGAGACATGTTTATAGAATGTTTCCTATTGATATCATTGCGATCAGGTTGACGTTAGCCTGACCCTAAGTCACTGTTCCCAATATTTTGAGCGCTTTCTGTCAAATACGTTACCTTTTTATCGTGAAAGCACGACTGAGACAGTTGTTTGAAACTTCCAAGTCTCACTTCGTACAGATGAGAATCATTGTTTTATACCTACAAACCACGAAAGAAAGACAGCTTTACACCACGCAGCTTCCTTACTACTTCTCTGGAAAAACAAACTAAACGAATTTCCATTACTCCACTACAGGAGTGGGTAAGTACTGATTTGTCGAATAACACTACCTATGGGATGACAACGCACTTCCAAGACAGTCTTAACGGCTGGGATTTGATCCGTTGTAAACTTTAAATTGTTTCTCTAAGAAAAGGATTATCGATCAGCCCCCTAAATCCTGGTGAGATTGAGTGAAGAGAGAGGAAACGTGTGTTATCCGAGATAGAGTGTGGCGGGGAGCGTGATGGGACGGACGGGAGGGATGTTTTTAAAGACTTGTTAACTGCCTCTTGCCGAAGCTTAAGTTTGAAATGGCGCCGAAGGGAGAGTTCGGCAACAGACGAAGGAGGGCGGGCTTTATCTAATTCCAGTCTGATAGTTTGGACTCGTGTTCATTACTAAGTTGAAGAGGGGGAGAACTTCATTGAGGAGGAAAGTAAAGATTTGGGCGCCTTCCTGAATCGCATAGAAAAGCGCGCTGGAGGTTGTGAACTTAAATTTAGCTAATGGCTGGAGTGAGATAACAAATCTGTGAACTACTGTAGAAGCTGGGATACGCGAGTGCTACTGCTTTTCCCGTTAAGTTACAGTTCTAAATGAAATTGTGTTCTCTAGTTGACCTATCAGACACCTCCTAATAGTAGGTAGGTACCATTGTAGATATCTAATTTTACAGAACTGGTTCGATTATGAAATGGGGTGTGTGCTGAAATGAAAGATCTCAGTAAGAGCTTTACAAAAAGTTGCAACATGATCGGTGTCTTAGGAGCGAGAAACGATCTTGAATTAATAATGATGACGTCACTGACCCTATCCCACTTAAAAAGTTCCAGTCATGCAGCATGAGTTGGTGAGTGAATTTTCAAAGAATCATTTTAACCGATTTGATTGGTGATTCTCATGGAAAATTTTGCACTGATTCCGAATATACTATAATATACTATAATATTATGTTCCAATGTAAGATGGTAATTTACACCAAAAACCTCAAAAACACGTTTTTTGAACCTTGATTTTCAAAATTTGACCTCTTGGAGTACTCTAAAAACTCTGACCAACGAAGTCATCCTTTCTTTTGTTATTTTTGAAAAAAAAAATTTTTTTAGATCGATCCTCAGATATCGTCTGCAGTCTGGAGTGACACATAAAATGAATATCATATACATATGAAGAAGTGTTAAACTTCATGAATCGTTTTAGAATGGTCTAAAACGGATTTCCATAAAGATAATTTTCAAACATTTACATTATAAATGTTTGAAGCCATTTCAATAGCTTGATGTTCTACAAAAAATCGCTAAAGAAAACTGGCACAAGAACTGGCAACTTTGAGACCAAGAATGCGAATTTTTGATAAATGCACACACCCTATTGTTTCTATACCACCCAGTGAATCGAACCTTCATCTTCTTCACGTCCTTCAAGGCGTTAGAGACTTTATTGAATAAAATTTTGTCAGCAGCTGATTCCTCTACCTTGAAGTATTGCAATTATGTCCAAAATCAATATGCGTAATACTCGTGAGGTGAAAGATTGTTTAAAGGTGATAAGATAACTGAATGGTGAATATTGAAAGTATCTCGTCACAAATGACTGGATAGAAGAACATCTTATCATATTGACGATTACCTCGAAAATATTCACTGGTGATTGCAGATAGTCTTCATATTTTTCACATTTGCTCATTATTACAGTATACCGTTTCCAAAAACAGCATGGAAAAACCCCATGGACAATAGGTAATGTAATAGCACCCTTCAATTTCCCGCATGTAACACTGATAGTTCTATAAAGTCCAGTTTTCCATTAAAAAAATTATAGAACACACGATTCCTAGTGACGGAAGTATTTACCCTGGTATTGGTTACGAAGAACCATAGATTCTGTGTGAAAGAAGAGGATGAAAGTATTATCCTATAGCCTATAACTTTATCATTGTTAGAGAAAAATATTATCGGAATCGTTGTGTAGCTTTTGAGCGTGAGCTACTTGACATTATGATTGACTTGTTATGATTTATTCTATAAAGTATAGATTGTCAGAAAATAGATAGGTTGAATAATATGAACGTCACTAGTTTACAAGAACAACGAAAAATAGTGCTGATTATTTATAGAGCTGTTATTATAAAACTATAAGATAATGCGTGCACAAGAGAATGAAGACAGCTATTTTTAAAATCTTATTTGAAAACAAGAATGCGGGAATCGTAAATGTGAAGCACGATATACTGTGAACAGCATCGGAATACCGCGGAGCAGGAGGGCAGGTCTTGGCACGGCCTAGCGTGTTAAGCCACATTTGTCACACGGGATACCCGGACTGGGGTGGGGATTTTAATTATCCATGTCAGACCCGCACGATCCCATAACCACCCAATATATCTATCCACAATGCAGGAAAACTTGTCAACGCTCGATGTCACTTTGCTTGAAACCTCTCTCTTAAAAAAAGAAGGTTTTACAACCACGAAACGAGGAATTCCTTGTTTGTTGATTCGTCGAAGTAAGGTAATATTTACATTTTTCTTAATGGTTTCCGTTGCACTGACTGTCCATTTCTTTTCAACCCCTTTTCACTGCTCTCCGACCTCCAAGTACAACACAGGGTTTGTCGCAATGAACACTTTGCACCCATCACCTTGCACTCCACTAATCATTCCTTTTAAGAGTGGGTGTCTGGGAGAAGCAGTGTCGCCAAATGACATCCACCGAAACCTCCTCCGCTGTAGAAAGAAACCCTAGAACTCCCTAATTATTCTTGTGAGATATTACCGAGTTTAATGACTTTTTAAACTGATTTTTAACTTCAACTTTCAAGGCACAACTTCGCAAATTTGCTAAAATGTGAAGTAGGAAGGGAAAAGAAATGAGGAATGGAAAACATATTTATGTGGGTTCAAAGAGAGTTGGTTATTTACCAACCATCTCCATCTTTAATGGTTAGTTGTTAATAATATTATTACCTACACTTGCAAGAGACTACTAGTACATTCATACACCTTCCACGCACTCTAACACGTTCAAAACTTATTCATTTTTTTCTCTGGTTGCTTGTTCACCAAATTTTCCCTTTTACAAAAGAACCCCAAATTTTAAGGGGGGGGGGGGGGGGGGGGGGGGGGGGGGGCTGACTTGACATCACTGGGAAGAAGAGTCATTTCATGATTTCTTGATTTTACAGCCCCAAAGAACTTGTATTTTGGTATGGTATTGATAATAGTAAGCTGGGCTGGGAACCCTTCTTCCACCAGGAAAAATTAGAAACGAGATATTTGAGAAACAATGTCGATGCAATCTGATAAACTGATAAAAGAGTCCCTTCTTCCTCTTCAACTAGGTACTTATTTCTTACGTGTAAACGGTGTTCTACGATCTCCGTGTATACTTTGAAGTGAACTTGCTTTGATTCTTCTGGTTTGCTTTACTCATAAAAACCATGGAAAAGCTTACTCGACATGACATGGGCCCTCATTCCACGAATACAGGATTTCGAAAAAATAGAACCTTCTTCCTCCCACTTATGCCTTCATTAAACACCTATTACCATCACACAATTGAAGCTCAAAAGAAATTAAACTGCCAATCGATGACCGTTTATCAATAACAATTTTTTTAGTGGATCATGTTAATACTATCTATAAGTCATCATGAATCACTATTCATAACCGTTCTGCATAATATCCAGAAGTAAGGTGTATATAGTAGGTTACTCGTATAAGCATCATTATAATCACGTACATAGTTTAGGTCTCATATTGTACCGAACGGTCACGTAACCCTTACACAACAATAGGTAACTGATATGTCGAGCACAACACCCGGGTAAACTCTAAAATTAACTGAACACAGTAAACCTGAATCTTGAGCGTTGACAAATAGTTTCCAAAACGGCACGCTTTTTACACATAAGCCACTGAGATCAATGCCACCTGTAATCTACGCAGGGTTGATATTGAATTTTTTTTTTTTTTTTCAATCTCCCAGCAAAAGCAGTATCATATGGGCGTTTATTGGCATGCTCCACAAAAGTTGTTTCAAGCGAAAACAGCTACCTATGACAGATAAACTATCCAAAACGTTCTGAACAATACTTTGGTAAACGAAACCAAATATTCAAGTTTGTTGGGTGTCCATGAGGTATTATGCAGTACCATGTTGTGCAGTTGCAGAGGCTTCGACAATATCAACGCGCATGAAAGGATTTATCAGTCGCAGAACATGACAGAACATGTTGCAGTTTGAAGAAGAAAAAAAAACAGAAAAACTGTTGAGAATGAAATTGGTTCGAGTTGGTATTCAAATTGGTTACTTGGGCTTGTTTTCTCGTGCCGCTCCGGAACTGTTCGTTCTTTTCCAAATACTGTTTGTGAATACTCATGAAAATTACTTTTGGAAAACCAAAATCCTTACAGATTTTGTTATTCTCTTTGTTCCAGATTGATCGGTGAGCGTGAACAAATGGTCGGAGCAAGGCACAAAAATGAAAACAAGCCCAAGATAGCTGACATTCTAACGAAAAAGTTGCAAAGAAAAGAGGAGGAAGAGACGGCGACGGGGAAGAGGCGGAGAAAGAAGGAAGATCAGGGTGAGAGTGAGATGGACGACTCTCAAAGGTCTCTTCCTCAAAAGAAACGAACTCTTATTGCCGTATCGCCTTCCAGAAGTCCAGCTAAAAAATCCTCAAAACTTAGTCAAAATTTGGCCGAGGAACAAGACGACGAAACGCTCATAAGAGAGACAGAAGCAGCTTTGAAATCGCTCTCGGGAAGCTGGCCAGCTCGTGACAGTATATACAGAGATCAAGACGAGTCGCCAGCGTTTGAAAACTTGTTTGAGGAAAAGAAGAAGTCTATGGGAGGCTCTGATAAGTGCTGTTTGAATGATGTGATAACTCTGAGAGGGCCACAAGAAGGGAAGCCCAAAACGGACATCAATAAGAATTCTACCATTGTAAAAGAAGAAGATGTGAAGAAGGAAGATGAAGTGAGAGGGGAAGATAAGAAGTCAAAGGACGGAGATGTAGATAACATGATGAAGATGGAAACAGACTGCAATAGTATGCCGAATACTGTTGGTAAGGTAAAGCAGGAGAAATATTCAAGGTATGAGCCTGATTTCAACGAGTTGGTCGACGATTCGTCCAATGAACTGGAGATCGACATGTCAGACCCAACGCAGGATGATGAAGAAAAGAAGGAATCTAGAAGGAAGAAGGATGATAAAGAAGATAAGAAGTATATACCTTCAGCGTTTAAACCTATAGGTGAGCAGAAAGAGAAGATGATGGAACTTCTAGGACCTTATCCTGCTGGAGCGACGTTTGTGGGGTATCCTGGTGCCCTGCCACCGTCCACGGATACAGCTCCCGTCCGGGTGGAGGAGAAAAGAATCAAAGAGGAGCCCGAAGCCGCGCAGGTGACCTCCACCAAGAGAGAAGGCACACCTGAAGGACCTGGATCTAAGCACTACACGATACTTCAGCCTGCTGGAGCCGGCAGCAGGGCTGCCACGGCCATACAGGACGTTGCCAGAGAAGGAGTAGTCAGCGTTGCTGCAGTCAGTAGCTCTATGTCACCCCCTACGAAAGTCCGACCTCTGTCACCCAACAGTATCGGGAAAGGTAATCTCGATTGACAATGGATTAGCATGAACTTATAGAGCTCAACGGTTTAGAACTGGGGAATATTAGTGTTCATGAATTCCTCAAGTAGAGGCGTGATATAGAATATACAGTAATGAACTTTTCACGGTCTCATACGCTCAACACCTTCCGCCTATATAACATTTACCTATCTATAGCCTGGCACTACCACCTAATCCTTCACTTCATAACGATGCACAGGAATCTCTAAACTGTATCCCTGTATCGCATATAAATTGATTTATCCCTTACGCATGTTGCTTCTGTTTGTTTGTACACTGATTATAGAAATGAACCCATCCAAGCTTTGGTTTTGTTTGTACATTTATGATCATTAAATGACGCTCTTTTGAATAAATACGATAGGCTGAATTATTGTTAGGATAATTATGTTAGGAACCACTGTACGTGCATCTAAGCTCGTGTCTGTGGAGATTGAGGTAGGTACACTATGGGCAGTCAAAAATTACCTATCTTCGTAAGTAATTTATTACTATGTTGCTTTCCGAAACATGAGGGTGGACCGTAGAAGTTTTCAATTGAATCAAACACACCATTATGTTCAAAGCTTTCAGTTAGAAAAGTGTAGTATTGTAATAAACTCAATCGAAATTCTTCACAACTTGGAAATGTTTTTTGAACACGACTTTCCATAGTGCATATTGCCTTATCACGCCTTCTCCCACATCCCTCTGGAAAAAGGGGCAAGAAAGTCGTAAAACTTTGATTCGTGAATTATGATCCTGGATCCGTCGGAGTGGCACAACCCTTGTTTTTCTAGCTAGGAAACGCAAGGGAGGGGGAGTTAATGTAACCCCTTAAAGGAAAGGGTTGAAAATTAACCCGAGTCGTAAAAATCTGTAGGGGTCGCCCCGCGCTTTTGGACCCTGAACGAAGGAAAGGGTTAATTCGGTTATCTTTTATTTATGGACAGCCCGATGTGCCGAAAAAGGGTCCTAGTTGCGTTTTGTAAATCAACGGGAGAAAGCCATTTTAAATGGGTAAAATCCTGAGAAAAACAGCCATCAATCAAAGGGGCCCAAGGAAAGGGTGTCTTAGAGAAATAATGTGATTAACCTTAATTTAGTAGCTCTTAATTCCCGAGCAGGCGCTAGTAAATCTACGTTTCCACTAAGGCACCCCTGTAGTAGTGTGCAATTGAGTTCCTGACTAATGCTTTTGTTTCCACTCTTCACTTGAATCACACTCGTTGAATTCAACCGTTATCCTCTGCAATTTCTGTTCAATGAAATATGGTATGAGCATATTATGTCTATATCGGCGTGATTCGACTTCTACCTCATTTTGCATTTTTGAACCATATCCGGCCACTACCTGCTCCATTTCATGATATGCCAAAATAACTCTGAGCAAGGCCAAATAGCAGGGTACTTTCACAGATACTGACAACAAATAGAGACAGTGATCATTCTCCTTGGGCTAGCCTCCTCTGGGCCATTGTTATTTTAGGGGCCCATACCACTAGACGACATTAACTTGAAATTTTGTATGGTTTTACGGATTTTTCTTTTATACCGCTACATCGACGTTCAATAGGGCAGCATTCACGATGAAGCCCCCGGTTTTCAAAAATCTGTCACATAAGTTGCAAGGCAAAACTTGTCTATTATAAACTGCATACAATGTATACAAAATTTATTACTGCATCACAATTCAACCATTCTCACCCAACCCACAAATCTCAGTAATATACCAATTCCTAGTTTAATATGATTTTACGAGATTTCCAATAGGTAGCCGTAAGTTTAGAAAACTATAACCACTTTTGCCAGCGGATCACTAACTTATCCGAGAGCACCAAGGATTACCTAGTCGATTTAATTTAAAATCCTCACCACTTAACGTCGGAAGCACTGAATGAGACTTTTCCTCTCTTAACTTTTCTTTCCCTTTTTTCAGAGAAACCCCGAACCCTCTTGAGCCCTACGTGAGGTCGTTATCGTTGTTAATTACCCATTTCCTGGGATTTACAGTCAAGGAGGAACCACCGATAGAGGCTCACCCCACGGGTCTCCCTCCCCTCGAAACCCACCAACTTACCGTCTCATTTCAGCCTTATCCGCGATTCACCCTCATATCTTAATTATAGTACCATTGTCACCCTCAGCTCATTCCGTATTCACCTTTGGAAGACTCTTCTGCGTTAATCCAGCTGTCTTCCTCTCGAATCCTATTCCTTGTATCTCGATTTTCGGATTATTCTAAACTAGAAGGGCGATTCGCTCATTTATCCTATTTTATTGCCCAACGGTTCATTTTTTTTTTTTTTTTTTTTTTTTTTTTTTTTTTTTTTTTTTTTTTTTGTATCGTCGCCTTAAACCAATTATACTGCTATTCGAAAAAAATCGATTTTCAGCAACCAAACTCTCCACACTCTTTTTTGTGCGTATTAGCATATGGTTCTTGCAAGGAGCATATGTGCAAGGAGCCACTTCGAGAGTAGTTTGTTACAGCAATCCAACACTTTCAGCCCTCCACCATCATTTGGAAAATACCCTGGAACAGAAAGAGACTTACTTAGTTCTATAAGCAAGCTTAAAGGTTTAGTTGGAGCGTGGTTTTATATACCCAAACAGCACTGAATTTACTAATCCGCACATATTTTATTGACTAACTATAACAATCTGGAATAAAGTGTTGGAACCTGTTGAACAGGTGAACTCCCATTCTTTGAAGAAGACTGATTCAATAAGAATGAGAATGATTATGTGTTTTATCAGGGATTAATATACTTACTCAATCGTTATATTAATTTTATTGATTAATTATTATTAATTGAGATTCAGTTTTCCTAATAAACCTAAAAACAGAAGACATGAGGCGTACAAAATATACAGTGGAAAGCCATGTATCGCCCCCGAGACCTCTCACAAACCGTGCAAGTGCTCTTATGTCATCATCGGTTTCCTAATTTTGACCACTTTTTTGGAAGCCATTCAGGGCCCATTTGAATTTCATCATAATTGAACCAATGATGATTTGAAACACAATTTTTTATTTCCAAATTTATGCTGACATTTTGTCTAAACGGACGAACGTCAACACTATTAAAAATTTTGAACTTACACAATTTTTTATTTCAAATTTTCTTGGACGCGAGGAAGTTATGCACCATTTCCAGTTGGCAGAGTATTTTAAATGTCTCTCATAAATTAGAAAAGGTAGGTTCATTTTCTATTTTCCACCCTATTTTTGCAGTTAGATATATTATCATGGGCATGTGTGGAAAAGAAGGTCACAAATCATGATAATTGCCCAACGCTCATCTGCCGAAGGAGGAAACCAAATCTAGAGACGGTTATATAGTAATCGCAATAATTGATTAGGTTGTTTCGAAGTTTTGAGTGAGAGGTGGATGATGAATAATCGCCAGCTGAAATACTTGGAGGGTCCTTGAAAGTCAATGAATCAGTGTAAACTTCTGCGCTCCCAAAGCCCACCCCGAAATACTGCAACTTTGGCACTTAAATTGGCACCGGGGAGGCCCCAGGTAGTAGATTCCTAGGGTCGCTCAGGGTAGCAGATGGGCCAACGCGCACTATGTCACTTGCGGTCAAACCTACGGGAAAGCGCTCAAACTCTAATAAGGAAGGAAACTATTTCAGACCCCTTATCATAAGGCAATTCGGGGAGGCCTCGGCTCTGTGGGGCATCTTATAGACATTAAGGGCTTTGCTGGCGGGGGTTGCTATCCCTGGATGAGGGAGTTACCGGGAGCCTTGTAAATCTTTTACACCGCAGGTCGGCCTTCTTGCATGACAATGTTCTCCTTCGAGCAAAGGGGTTTTTGTAAAGGGAGAAACCCAAGAGGGGGATGCGCCTTTAATACTACAAACCCTCCTTTACTTTTCCTTGCCAAACAACGAAGGAGTGAGGGGAATTTTAAATATCCTTCCTTACTTTTCCGGCCTCGACTTTCGGGGGCTTCTTACGAGATCATTAGATCCTCCCCCTTATGCCCCTCTTCGACTTTTCTCACGAACATAATCAACACGCTCTCCGGTTCCGGCTCAATCAGCTCAAGTAAAACAAGCTGAGATATTCCGAGCTACTCAAGAAAATTACGTGATCAAAATTTAGGGTGAATAGTTCGGGAAGAGCTGGATTTCGGATTCATAAAATTGATCGAATAATCTGGGTCTCCAGAACCCTAGCAGAATTGATCGTTATCGTCTACACTGGCAATTTTTTGAATGAATTCAATTCACTAAGTTGGAATTAGATACGCGATAGTCATACCAAAAAAAAGATAGTTGTGTATCGTCAATTTTCATTCCAAATTTCATTTTCAAAATGATGAATTCTCCGAGAAATTTGACATTTTTGTGTTTTCTGACACGAGATTTTTGTTCTGCGCAATTTTCGTTTGTTCAAGTATATTGGTGCAGAATGTAAATTTATATTAAAAAAACAAACATCTATTATGGCGATTTGGTGAAGCAGTACCTTTGCTAACCATAAGTATATATCTCATTCAAGTCAATGGAAAAGTACTCGTTCAGACCTACATCATGAACATCACCTTACTTACTGCGAATTCGACCATTTCTTTGGACAGCATATTACTGTAAGGAACAAAGAACTAAGTACGGATATGAATTTAACCAAGGAGCCTGGGAACAAACCAGTTGATGCTATTACCCGGGCGGCCGTCGTTGTTTACGTCTGTGAGAATCCTGACTACTAATACATGCTGAAACTTCCAAATTAAGCAAGTTTGGGGAGACGAAAGTTTAATTTGATGCATTGACTTTCAAGGTCACCCAAAGTCAGCTCACTACTATTCACAACACCTCCTAACATCCTGTTGAAACTTTTCACCTACTTCAAATGTATACCCTTCGTTATCAACTTATCAGTTACATACTACGAAGGGGGATAGTTTTGCAGGAGATTAAATTCCTTAGGTATCCATCCATAAAACTATTCGCAATGACCGTCCGTTCCAACTTCCTTCATACCTCCTTCAGCTCATCCGTAGAGTGAAAAGGAAAGTATTGGAGTCGGCTTAAAACGTATATCCTTAAACTCCCCTGTTGGATGAATTATCTAATCAACATTCTTCGTGTACATTTGTTTGTGGGTTCACACTCAGATTTTGAGGCTTGGTTTTCTTGAGAAACGAAATTACAGTGCAAAATAAAACATGGTTTTGAGTGCACTTTTGAGCTATTCCTCCAAACCATCAAGGATTTAGGTGAAATTCACAGGATTAAGTTAGGTAGGTATACTCCTTCTACAAACAACTTCCAAAACAGCCCTCATCTCCAGAATATATTCGGAGGCTCACAATCAGCGTTAAAACCTACAGAAATCATTTTACAGGTTTGCGTAGGTGATGAAAGTTGCGTGAAGCTCAGTACCGTTATGGTATAGGCACCCACCTCCTTGCTATAATACCCTGTAGTAGCCACCTTGCTCCAGAAAAACCAGTAACTGTACTGATGTCTGGATTATTGATGTGTGATTCCATACCATATCAGAGGTACGAATATATCTATAACAAGTGAAGATACGATTTACAATCACTCGCGTGAAGATGATGGTGTCCATGAAGATGAATTTTCGGTATTTTAAATTACAGAGTTTTCCAAAAGAGGTTATTGAATATCTGGCAGGCTTGAAATATACCTTCGTAAAATAATATTGCTATTCAGCCGTATTCTTAGAATTTTCTCACGACTGGAGATATTTTTCGCAATTATCTGAAAGAGAGTAGAATGAGTAGCTAATATGAATATAGAAATAGGGGCTGTTGAAGCCAGAACGTTGCGTTAACACCAATGGGGATCAGTTTGAAAAATTATCCTTGTAAATCAGTTGCGAGGAAAGGCAGAAATCCATTTCCCCACCCCTGCACTCAGACACGCACTTGAGACAAGACCCACATGTCACCACGATGATTAGATACCTTCATCTGGATCTACCCTCGCATGCAAACGTTATTACCAACATCCACAGCGTCTTTTGAAGGGATTAGGTATAAATCCGAGGAAGGTTTACATTAATATGTAATTATTAGTTCAGGGTAAGAATGGTGGGGGGAAATAGTTAGAGGGAAGGAGAGAGGGTACTACTAATGGTTTGAAACCATAGGGGTTTTGCCGTTTGCCATCATCCTTTAACTCACCCCATTTCTACCCTTCTCTACCCCACAAGATGGCGGTCAACTGCAGTTAAGGTGTCTACTTGTGCTAGCAGATGTTCACCGCGGTAATGACACTTGGAGTTGTTCATAGATCATCTCAGAAGGAACCAGGTGCGGGCGCCTTTACACGTTATATAGGTATTAACTTAACTGCCGTAAGACTTTGCCCAATATGCTGGACCGAAACCGCAAGACCATAACTGTATTTCCTAGCAATAAATGGGTCTTTCAGTGTAGCTTCGTATATTATGAGCGATCCTAAAACTATTGTGGAAACATACTGGAAACCGTTGACCCCCCAACTCAGAAGCAATCATAATATAACTTTAACGGATCCTATACCTATTTCTTATTATTTTAGTTAGTTCACATTTCATCTAAACATAAGTTTTGTTACAACTCTGGCGTAATCATGCATGCTATTAAACCTGAAGCGTACCTAAAATGGTAGCCAAAGTACCTTATGGACGAAACGGGCTGATTATAAACGTCGAGATATACGTTTAAAAATTGAAAGATTATAACAATATTATATTATTTTCAACATCAAATCATAATATTGTTATATTATATTGTCTTGTGTTACCTTTTTAACATGTTTAATGTTTTAGGGCTGGGGGTCTTTCTGTGAATTCCGACACGCAAATATGCAACGTTTTTTTTCTTAGTTACCACGGACCGATTTCTTAGTTACCACGTTATATCGGCTCCATTTGGGGTCTAGTTGTACCAAGATGCTTTTGGTTATTGTCACTGATCAGCTGAGTGAGCTCCAAGGCCATTTTCTCTCCTGAAAAACATTAAACATGATTTAATGTTTTTCCCTCGCAAGGGAGAAATTTATATGTGTGTCACTCCAGACGTTTTTTTCTAACATTCCGTATAGAATTCACCTTGAGGGATTTCCATAAAAGTCTACTGTGCGTTTGAATTGAGAATATTTATAACAGCTCTGAAATAGACACATTGCATTTCACAACAACGTTTATTGTTCCAGAGGGAAGCAAATGTCCAGCTCCAGGCTGTAATGGTGAAGGTCACGTCACAGGTCTCTATTCGCACCACAGAAGGTGGGTTATCGTAATAAACATATCTGTATCTCTAACACACAGGTGCTTATACTGAATGCTATACGACATTATTATATTTTAACATAGGTACTCAATGCACTTTATGACTTTTGTGTTTTTGTGTTTTTTTTTTTTTGCAGTTTGTCAGGATGTCCAAGAAAAGACAAAGTTACTCCAGAAAGTGAGTATTATTATTTCTATGTTTGAACTGACATAACTACCTTATCATTATACCTATATTGGTTCCAAATCTGTTGATAATGTGATAGAATTGTATGCTTTTTTTACCTTCCAAACCACTTCAATCATAGAATTGTTTCCTCTCTATCCATACTTTCCTTAAGTTTTTATTACAACCCCTCAAAACATACCTCATTTAAACTTTTTCTATAGTTGACTTTCAACATACCACTTTGGGGATCGTAAGTGTTATGTTGGTGGTTTCGTGGTTGCATGCGTGTGAGCGTGAGCGTGCCAGGGGAGCCCGCTTTGGTCGCCCACTCAGGTCCGACGTGCATGAGCCAAAAATGGGACAGGAGAGGGACAGGCCAGAGTCGGCTCCTCTCTTCCTCACCAAAAAATACACTTTAAAAGAACAAAGAAGCAGTCTCTGGTGTGATTATTTACCTGTCCTCTCTGGTGTCCCAGTTCTGGCTATGCACGAGACCATACTCAAGTGTCCCACTCCTGGTTGCAACGGCCGTGGTCATGTCTCGTCCAATAGAAACACTCATAGAAGCCT
The DNA here is from genome assembly GCA_030264115.1 of Lygus lineolaris. Taxonomy (NCBI): domain Eukaryota; kingdom Metazoa; phylum Arthropoda; class Insecta; order Hemiptera; family Miridae; genus Lygus; species Lygus lineolaris. The sequence continues at coordinate 17,098,729 of JAEMON010000010.1, forward strand.
AAGTGGGTGCCCCGTTGCCGCCGCTAACAAGCAAGCTAGTCGCGAAGCCAGGCACAAAGCACAGCATGCAAGTATGTGTCATATCAATGAACCTTCTTTCTATCAATATCCCCGACTATTTTTGAATTCTCTGTAACTGTTTTCAGTGAATCAAGAGTGTAACAGCCTGGTGGTCGGTTTCACTAAGCCTTCGATGACGACTATGTCACCACCTGTTGACATCAAACCTTGTTATTATCCTACTCCTGGAGATCTGCCGAGACCAGACTACGCTACTCCAACGTTCTACAAACAACCCACTGTCAAACCCACCAAAATCCTTCATCAGGAAGAGACCGATAAAGGTGGAAAGCTGAAAAGCGAGTGTTGCTCGAAACCTGAGCCATCACCTCCTTCTCGAACATACGATAATTATATGAGCCACGACTCGAACTCTTCATCAAGCATGGATACGATGGGAGGTTCCCACATGAACAACACTCATCTTCCTGTACCTCCACCACCTGTGCCGCCGCACATACCACCTCCACCGTACGGTCCGACCGTCCTGGAGGACTCGAGGGTCCAGCGTGGCTACGACGAGGAACTCTACAGGGGATACTCTTCTTCAGGGTACTCAGAGATGAGCAGGGGCTACGAAGTTACGGGACACCGGCCATACGACCCAGGCACCGGCTATGAACGCTACGAGTGCACTCAGCGGTACCCTGGCACGGAGTACACCGACCAGGCTCAATATGAGCAGCACATGCAGATGATGATGAAGCAGGAACAATCTGAATCTGAACACAACGAGCAGCAGCCCATCTACCCTCGGTGAGTATGATAACGTTAAAACAATACTATTTTGATTCGTTAGGTAGTAGTTCTAGGATCCCTTTGGAAGAAACATTGATCAACCTTCCTCACGATTTTATTCTATTTACGTTTCACAGAATCCGATAGTAGTTTCTACAATTCCATCAGCCCGTCATCATCGCTTTTCTCCATAACCAAATTTGACGTGTGGGTATACAGCACATAGGGGTAAACCAAGAAAAAGCCATATCACCCAGCCAGAAAAAACTATTATTGTTTTTCTGGGTGAGATATTTCTATCAACTTCATACTTCTTCCCTCAAAAGCCATAAGAACCAGTCAGGAAAAGCTAGGCATAATATTATTGAACGTTTACGATATATTATTATTTTATTGATAATTTATTATCATTTTCCTATCAGACCAATGTACCAGTACGAAGCTGCAGCAGCTGCAGCCGCAGCTAACGGTGGAACAGTGCCGTCAGGTTTCTCTCCAGCTGGATCTGCCATCAATTTATCCGTCAAATGTATGCCGGCCGGCCTCAAGCCAGTGGAACCCAGTTCGCCGGCCGGTGGCTCTGTGATGGATTTATCCACATCCAGTGTAACCTCCACCAGCCCTCAGGTACAACACCAATGTCCCTATTTATAATGGATACGCAATATATCAGAAACATAGACCACAATTACGACAAGAACATCAACTGGATTACATAGTACTGTGATGAATCTCTTGTGTAAGTATATACTTATTCGTCAATAACACATTTGTTTATGTGCCTATCACGAACAGACTGGTGGGTATGGCGGAAACAGCTTGAGTCCACACGGCTACAACGGATCACGAGGGTCCCCTCAAGCAGCCACCAGCCCACACGTTACTGCCAGCCCCCAGGTTCCGACGAGTCCTCAAGGACAGACCCTGGATCTCTCCGTCAATCGGTCAGTTACAAAATATTCTTGGATGTGCTATCAAACATTTTCGTTAGTTGAAAATAGCATCGATAATATATCAGAACTGAGGGTTAGGAATACTTGAAGTTCGGAGAAGAGGGCTGTTTTCACATTTCTCTATAGGTACCAATTTATTGAATTAATGTGACCATGTTTTCTTTGTCACAATAACTTCCAATTTCACATGTTATAATATAATAACTACATGCCCATGATGTGCAACCATATTGTTGTTGGAAACGGGCAAAACTCACACACAGTTTTCACTGAGATCAGCCAAGCTCTTTATCACACCTGCTTCTGGTGATTGCCTGACTGTCCTGGACGATAAAAATGTATGTTTTACTGAGCACTCCTTCTAAATACTCGTATCTATATACTACCTATTTCGCTTTCATCAGTTGTTACACAAATTCTCATTCGACTTACGAATCATTTTAAGTAGGTACCCCGCCCTGTCTATCTAATCTTTTAGTTTCCATCCTCGTACAGGCTTCTACCCCAATATATAGGTTTCAAAGTCAAATTCAGAATCCTCCAAACCAAAGTCAGGATTTTTTAAACAGAATTCAGAATATTCCAAACCAATTTCAGAATTTTCCACTTCAAATTCAGAATTTTCTCATTTCACCGTATTTGTTTTCAACATTTTATAGCATAATTATTGAAATAAATCTAAAAATTTCAAATGGATAATTCTGAATTTCGTTTTGAAAAGTTCTTAATTTGACTTGGAAAACCTGTATTATAATTTTATAGTTATCACAGATTTTCTCGATTCATATAAATTCAAGATATTATCTTTGGGATTCAGCACGAACTCATTTTCGATATTTATGTTCCTTGTCCAATTATTATCCATTCATCTACTACCTATGTGTCCACAAACGCCCCTCCATTGTATCATTTGCACCACACTGAGTTTAAAAGGCACTTCAGCACAAAAAATATCTCGGGATCTGGTTCTCTCCCTATTTTTGACTCGTGGCTTTTATGTGTTGCTTGTTACTTAGATGGTGCGTTTTTAGGGGCGGAGGCCGCGTCTTCCCTTACTCAAGAGAATCCACGCCCGATTCCAGTCATCCTCATTATATCGACACCTACAGAGACGTCAATGGTACGTGGTGATTTATGATAACGAATTAACCAAGAATTCCACATTGGAAGCTAATCAACTTTGAATAACTCTTCGTAGGCAGTCGGATACCGACTTATTCATCCAACTTCTTGCTCAGCGAATCAATGTTGTTCAACATGAATGATGTTTACATGGACACCATACGAGCTGATGACAACTAATACTATGTTGTACACGAAAGTGTCCTGATAATGTTGATTGTGCATTTAAAATTATGGTAGTATAATTTATTTGACTTGATTTCAACATTCATCATAACTCTGTAGGTTATTCAAGCATGAGTCCGCACGCCAGCTACATCAGCGGTGCTGAGTACGGTAGCAACGGCGTCGGCTACACGGGGTACCCCGGACCCCCAGGTTACTCCTGCGGTTATCCCACTACCGGATACCCAGGCGCAGGTGGGCCAACAGGTTATGGGCCCGGCGCTTGCTACACGATGGCGCCTCCTCAGCAAGACAAAGCCCCCACCCACAACAAAGACCAGAGGTAACCATATTTTTCAATCACGGACTAAAATTAAGATGCTGCCAATTTCTCGCATTGATTTTTCAAGGAATTATCGAGGACCTGTATAATTATGTCGTAAAATTATCTTTTTCAAGGCAGTACGCTATGTTTCTTCTTCTTGTTAGCGAATATCATAGTCATGGTAAGTAGTAACAATCTCCAGAGCACCAAGCTTTGGATTACATTTTGTTGATTACCTACACTGAATGAGATTAATTCACAAATGGAACTTGGATATTTTAAGATATAGGTATTTCCATCTTTTGACTTTAGAAAATTGAAATTGTGGATGTAGGTGGGGAAAAGGCACATGGGCTTATGTTCCCGTAATCCTGAAGAGCACATTTTTGGAATCATTGCCACCTCAATGTGCTGTGAAAATTTCAAGTCGATATCAACAATAATGACGGAGATATCGATATTTTACTGAAGTAATCCAAAAGAGGCTTTTACGCCGTGACCTAGACAAATGATTGGTTCTCCCAAAAAAGGCACATAATACGCTAAGCTATATTTAGCATAAAAATATTTCTCTCAAAAAAGGCAAGCCCACTTTTTTTTAGGTTTCTTCATTTAAACCCATCAAATTCGCCTGGAACATAGCGAGGTAGTAAGAAGTAATAGGAGAACCAGCTTACAATTTAAAAAAAAAACACGTGTTATAGCTCATTTTAAAACTTTAAAACGCACTTAGGCCATGTGTGCCCTTTTCCCGCCTACATCCTCAAATGTATAATTTTATCAACTACAAAAAAGATTTATATGAGTCCGCGTACAGTTCCTCATTAATTCCTTATGAAAATAATTTTGTCCCTCTTAATATGTAATGTTAAAACTTACCTAGCTAAATTAAAAAAAACTGTTGTTTACTTAATTGAACTTAACAATAAATTCATCGTACATAGTACTTAGATTCATGGTAGTTGTGGGCACTTCACCTAGGTGGCGTAACTAATGATGCAAATCAACCTCCTGATTCAAAGATTTAAACACGATAAATTCAACTGCCCTGTGTTCTCAAAACTGGGTGGCTTTAAAAATTTCCTTGTTCTTAATACGTACTTCGTATATCAATTCACTATTTCAAATTAACAAGAATCATTGTATTAAACCCATTGCTGGTGGGATACATAATTTATTAGACTTTGAAGACAGTTTACTAAGATAATTCCTTTTGATTTCTTGCCTTTCGTGTACATGCATTTTAGTCAACTTTTTTTTCTTTCGGTCCAGTTTACATTTTAGTGGTGAAGAACAAGAAAATTCACATTCAAAGTAAGTACCGCAAATATGTTCTAGTTTACATTATTATTACCTATAAAATCTATGTGAAAACTTGCATTGCACTCGCGCAAAGACGAGCATCAATGTTGTTCGTGCGCCACAAATGTGGTAAAGGGGAAGATTTGTGTCTAGTTACGCCACTGTACAGAACGATTTTTGAAGTAGGCGCTACGATCAAAAATTTTAAAAATCGAAAAATTTCAATTTATGTCCTCACCATGTCACCAAGTAGGTACGCACTTCCTTGTCTGTTGAGAGAAGAAGTTCTATATTTTGTTTGGGATGTTTACAGTTAAACAAGGGAATGTATGCCAATGGAGAAGAACATCCATAAAATATAGTAAAAAATTTCCTAAAAACTCAAGCGTGAGTATATTCCAATATCTCCTCAGGGAAACTTGCTTTTGATTTATTTAAAAGATCTATTTAAGGGCTTTCAAAAAAGATGCGATTCTCGGGGAAACCATAATGACGTAACATGCTTGAAATGTCAATCCTAAATTGGCATAATGGGATCATTAGGGTTACTGAATCAGAATGTGAGGTTTCAAATTCAAATTTTCTACTCATGCAAGGTTCACAGTGGGTAGTAGACCACAAATTACTAAAAGACCAAGATGTAGGGTTGTACATAATGGTTATTGAAATATTGGAGTACTTGTTATTTATTTATGACTGGATTTTTGAAGGACCCCCTTTTTTCAATCAAACGTTAAATAATTCAAGGTGAATGTTTTATAGCGGAGTGATGAGAGTCGAAGGGCCTTCCCATTGTTTGCCCAGTTGCCCTATATTGAGGGTTTCACCTCCAGTCCTTGTTTGCATTCATCAATATTGAAAAAGTAATATCGTCATCGGGCGACGTTGAGGGGACGAGAAGGGTTTCCTTTGCAAACAGCCGTTCCCTGACCGCCCACTTGTACCTGCTCAATAATGTGGGCTTGATGAGCCCTTAAGTAGCTCTCATCCTCATTTTCGATGACGTTTGAATGATAGGCGATCTCTTATGAGGTGAATTTCAGGGGTTCAGTGGTGCTATTATTAAAATGAAGGTTATTGCCATTTTGACTTATTCATAATGAGGACAGTTTTATAAGTATTGGGTTGAATGTGATGCATCTACGCCCAAATCATCCATTATAAAGGGATCTTCTCTGTCTGAATGAAATTCAGTTAATTTTCATAATTTTGGCTGACTGTATACATAATTACCTGCGTTAAAACAAGTTGACAACCGATCACAGCTCCACATAAATATATTGGTACTGTTTGGGACGTGTTATTCCTCCTTCTTTATCTTCATTTGTGTATCCTGGGAGGATTTTGAAATGCCATGCAACAGCTAGAAATGGTCTGAAGCTACTAGAGGGAAGACCACACCTTTGCGTGATTAGCCATTAGTCAGGATGTGGCCAGATGGGTAATAAATTGATAAATACTTAGGTGATATTGATAAATAAATTGATAAGTAGTAAATAAATTGATAAAATAAATAAATAAATCGATGCACACCCTCAACAACGACACCGAGCATGTCGGAGTTTAGAAAATTGAATTGCTAAATTTTCAAAATAAAAAAATTACAAAAAACCCTCCCTCTAAAGCCCTGAAATGTCATGAAAAGTATACAAAATCTCGACCATTCCCGTATCGTGGCTACGTCAGCCACCGCTTCAAGACAGATTTTCACCATTGTTAATCCAATTGTATCCACTTCACCTTTACCGTTTTAATCGTATATTCACAGCTACTACTGAACTGATTGAACCATTACAGAAGAAACGGACAGCTCTTCAAATGTTTGAACTCCCAATTATTTTTGCTGACTTGAGCTTTTCTTCTTCACAGTTTGTCTGCTGGGTGTGGTAGAGCAGACCGGCAGCACATACAGGCTCACTCTCAAGAGCTCAAATGCCCCACTCCTGGGTGTGACGGTTCAGGACACGTGACGGGGAACTACTCGTCACATAGAAGTCTTTCCGGCTGCCCGAGAGCCAACAAGCCCAAAAGCAAGCCCCGAGATGGCCAGGATTCCGAGCCCCTCAGGCAAGTCCCTATTAGTTTTATGGATTGGTTCCCTCTAAGTTGTTTACCAGCTACAATCCCCTTGGAACTGTCTGCAAAAGCTAGAATTTATCTGATCTACGTACAACACATGTCAGGTGCATTTGCCAATGGTGCTGAAGCAGAGTTTATTTTTATTTTTATTTGTTTTATTTATTCATTTATAAACATAAATATCGTTACATATAAGGTAATAATTATAATAAAATTTTGAAGCAGTAACGGTGGAAGAAACGGAAGGCCTTTAACTTACAACCTCTGGAAAGAATTCCAGAAAGCCCAAAACAAGAAAGAGAGCCCATCACTCCCTCCCATAGAGACATAAAGGAGCCACTGAATAGGAGCCAGAATCACTTCTAATAAATCTAACGAATGGTATTATTACACTTTAGTTATCATCTTGCCGCCAATTGATAATTAGAATTTGCCATTGTCTCTAAAGCAAACCGGTTAAAACAAGGGTAATAATGTAGGAAGGTGAACATGTGACATTTTGGGGCCAACCGGCCGTCTTCAGTGGCTCCTGTAGCTCAATGGAAAGAGTGATGGGAAAAATTCTAGGTTTGAGGTTTCAAGTGCTGCTAGGGTCATATTTCACTAATTCAAACTGTTTCCACATTTCATTGCAAATTTACCGGTCACATTAATCACTCTTCTTTGCATTATTTCTCGATCTACCGAAAGGTATAATTAAATTCAGCTCAATTTATTTGGGATACTTCTTGTAGATATTTGGGTGTCTGCACACCCACGTATTGTTACAAAACAATCCTTTTGAGCCTCTTATCCTTTTGAGGTAAAAATACCTTGTTAGGTACCTAATTCCAACACACGCCGTATTTAGTTTTCCACGACGTGAAATATCACAGTATCAAGACACACAACACAGAACACAGTACATATGGTACGCAGCATCACAGTATAGATTACCTTATTGTTCATAGAATATTTTATGTGCATTTAGATGGTGATTTTCTCTGGTATAAGTTACTGCGCAGTCTACTCTTGGGCCAGTTCGTTTTTCATGAGCCTCTGCTGTCAGTATTTCGCGATTAAATTTGTCAAATAATCATGATGGAGTAATCGCTGAATAAATTCTAAGAACTTAGAATAGGATCTCACTACCTCGTCTTCCCCCCCACAGAGTCAATCACGACTAGGTACAGGTTTTTTTTTTTTTAGTTTCACTTACTAGTTACTAACATCAACATTCGGTTGCATTACCGGAACAATCAAATCGAATTCGACGAATTCTTGCAGTCGATGAACCAAATCGTTCCCCAAAGTGTATTCTTGTTTACAAAAATAATTAACCTGAACTGTTACAGTATATTGCCCAGTTGCTTTTGAGTCTTTGAGATTATGTAAAAACCAATAGTGAAGGGTCAGGGGATAGAACAGGGAATGTCCGTTTTTTCCAAATTTGAGCTCAATAGCGAATTCTGTTGTTATTCGGAGTCAAAAAAATTTCACATTATGTCAAATGGAACTCATGGGTGTCAGGAAATTTTCTTTTCCTACTATAACTCGAAAAATGTTGATTTTTTTAAAAGTTCAAAATGAAAAAGCTGTTTTTTTTTCAAAAAGTACTTTTTGTGACATTCCTTGTTCCCTTTTTGTGACATTGTTTGTGTCCCTTACCCTTCAAGTATTTGGTGAAGATTTGTAGGATTTCGTACAATTTCTAGGATCCACTTGAAATGTTTCACTTTGAGCCTATCAACTTACACAGGCGGTAAATACTTCAAATTCAACCGAATAGGTACTGATGGTAGTGAAACGAGTGTGTAACTCCACTTACTAAAAAGAATTCACTTGTAAAATATTTGTGCTACTACATTGCGAATCCTTGGGATTTGAGCATTTATGCGAGCTAACTTCGAATACAGACTTAAAATAGTACTCTTATGTCAGTCTACACTGTATTCAGTCAATGCTACCGTGTTTATCAAATGAGTCACTTCAATTAGCAGTGCAGCAGACGTAATTAAATAGAAACAACATCACCTCATTTTGCTTTTGTTCATAATCCAACTTCACTTCCTACTGCTAACATAAACAAGTACCTAACTACTGATTTTGTTCCTCGCAGGTGTCCCATCCCAGGTTGCGACGGATCCGGTCATGCTACTGGAAAGTTCCTGTCACATAGAAGGTGAGCCCAAAATTTGTTTTATGTTATGTTATAGCTGAGCTCGAAATTACAATATTCCACAAAACTAGGCCAACAAACAGAGGAACACAAAAAGTACTGAATTTTGCTGTGTGATCGGAGAATATAACTTAAAATGGTAAATTATTTGCAATAAAGGTACCTACTCATAGTTTGTGAGCTAAATAGTCTGCACTTTACAATGTTTCATTTAAGTTATCCTGTTTTTGAAATACAAGCTGAAAGAACCACCATAACAATCCACCTTTTACCGACAATAAAAACTCTTTTTCCTGAAACAATCATCCAACCAATACAAACTTATTATTTTCCACAAATAAGAACCCACCATGAAATACAAAACACATGTGTGAAATCTCACTAAGGAATGGAACTGACTTCATAAGCGGTTCTCTATTTGGGCTCTTAGTTTACTTGGTATAGGTGGGAACTAGTAGGGCTACCTTACTCTAGTGCAGTGGTTCTCAACCTTTCTTCGGTCCCCCCCCCCCCCCCCCCCCCCCCCCCCCCTTGCGCCATTTGTTGAGCCCCCCTCCAGGCCCTAGACGATCCCCCTGTGAATGTCATCGGCCTATAGTACCTACCTACCGTATGGACATTTAGAAGTTGGATCTTTAACAAACAAAAAAAGATTCAAAGGGTCATAGAAGTATAGCGATTCTGATTCATGTTGCAGTTACGCTTTCAACAGAAGTCAGTAACACGAAAGTGAAAACTCTCAATTTCGGGAACATGATGGAAACCCGGTTGAAAAAATGTTAACCTTCGTGACACAGGCTACTACAGGGAAATTCGTTACTGCGTCAAGCACCAGAATAGCTGAGTATTGACCCCAGCTGTCATCTTGGTATCGAGACCCCCCCCCCTCCCCCAGGTTGAGAGCCACTGCTCTAGTGTGATCAAAATAAATCCGTAGAAATTCGTGTGTACCGAGGTCCATAAATTAATGGCTCCAAGATACCAAAATCGTGTGGTCTTCTGTAAATTCCAAGACTATCACGAGACCCCCTATAGATTAGACGCTGTAGAGGAGATAGAGGTTCAGGACCAATAACTAAATAAAATAGCGAAACTTATAACAGTCAAATGGTCTCTAAACTATGTAATATTCCCGATCTATTTTTGCGGGTCAAAGTAGTTCGCAACGGAATCGTTTTTGATTTTTTTTTTTTTTTTTTTTGGGTGAAAGTAGTAGGTACGTTTAGTCGGTCATGTGATGTGATATTCAAAGCACAGCAAATGACAATGTAAATTTACTGTGGTATTGGCCTTTCGAACGAATTTTTCGTGATGATCAACATATTGAGAAAATTTATAGTTTTCGTATTTTGAGTCTGTTTCCAAACCAGGACATCAGTGTAAGAGCTTCAGATTTCGATACAGGGGACCCCAAAACGGATTCAATGCAATAGCTTCCCCCAAAACCCGCTTCTGAAATGTTTTAACCCAAATCCAGTTCAATTTTCTTCCAAAAATGTTCTAAAATGAACATGTTCTAAGCTGAAAACTTATTAAAAACTTCAAATACTCATTATGAAAATAATTATTATCCTAATTCGGAACATGTGCACGTGTGATGGGTTGCAGTGTGAACGGGTGCCCGATTGCGAACTGGAAGAAGGCGCGAGTTAACGAACATCCCCCACCCTACCAACAAAGAGAGACGATTTCTGCCGAGATCCAGACGGACTTCTCACAATTCGGGTACTAAAATCCAACAAATACTAGATCCAAAGACTAAACAAAAAGAAGAAGAATTTACCATTCTCTCTCACATTAGCCATTGGAGACAACATTATCAACTTTAGCGCCATAACAAAGTTCGCTTTTCAAATCTTCAATATTCAAGAGAGGGAATACATTAGAAAAGTTTGTATAGTATCTTGAAAGACATGGACGATTGAGGAATTATTGTCACTATTGATTTATAATAACAAAAAATACGCTTGCTTGGTGGTTTGAAGACGTACTTATGCGATGCCAAGTTATTTCAGGACGAAATTAATAACCTGCAACCTCACTGTTATGAAAACATCACACGTAATATAACGAAATAATACAATATTTCTCAAAGGAAATAATATGTTAGAAGGCAAGATAGGTATATTGATGCTTTCTCACGGGTCACGTTCGAATTTTCTTTAAACAAAATAATAATCAGATTTGTAGAGTGGATGCCAGAGTGACTGATTATTCAAAAATGCACATAAGTCACACTGAATTACTTAATTTTGGAAATCAACACATTGCACGCTATCGAATTCTCACATGATCCATAAATAATTATCCATAATAATTATCACATGATCCATAAGTAAAATTGAACAACAGTAAGTTATTCAACCATACAAACAGTCGAACCTTTATAGATAAGTACACTAAGATGGAGCATGAATAAGTGGTTCTTTGAGCTTGTATTTCAGTTATCTCGTTCCATTATTGTTTTCTAGTTTTAAATTAAAATTGTATTTAAACAACAAGTTTGATAATATTACCACAATGACATCACCGCCGTATTTCCAAGCACCCGTGGAACTTAATTTTATTAATTTTAGCGGATTTTCGAAGAAAATGGAGAAATGGGTCAAAAGTCATGAAAATGGAAATTTTTGAACATTTACCCCTTGGGAATCCGTTTCAGACCATTCTGAATCAATTCCTGGAGTTTAGTTTTAGTTCGAGTCATAACTAACGATAACCGACGCTAGAAAGAGTTCAAAAAATTCAACATGAAGTGCCAAAATGTCAATAATATCAAACGGAAAGACGATTTCGTTAGCCAGGATTTTTTGAGCTCTCTTAGGAGTATAATTTTGAGAATTAAGGGTCAAAAATAATTCATAACCGTTTTTTGAGGTTTTGATGAAAATTATCATTTTAAGTGAAGGAACATTATGACGTTTGGAATCAGGGCAAACTTTTACTATAAGAATAGCCTACCAAGTATTAAAAAGTTCCGCAGGACAAAAATGACTAAAAATCCGTTAACTGGTTCTTTGAAAGTTCGCTCATTAATTCATGCTGCATGATTGAAAATTGTATTCACAGTACCTAATTATTTTTTCGTAGCGCTTCCGGTTGCCCCATCGCCAACAGAAACAAGATGCGAGTCCTCGAGTCCGGAGGGACAGTCGAGCAGCACAAAGCTGCCATCGCCGCCGTGACAGCAGCTGCCAAATTCGACTCCCTCAACTGCCCTCCTGCAGGCTGCGAGCCGTTCCTGCCGCCGCATCGGCCGCTGCAGCCGCCTCCGCCACCGCCCCCGCAGCCGCAGGCGCCCGTCGCCAAGAAGACGTCGCCGCCGGGGAGCCTCAAGTACCATACGCCCACTCACGGCGTTCACGAAGACATCTCTCAAATATACAAACACCACTCCAGTAAGTCACTCAAACGTCTTATAACCCTTTTATAGTTGGATTAACTATTGTTCTCGAATCTCTCATACTTATATTGTACTAGGGGCAGAGTGAGGTATCCGAGTTATCATTTAGCGGTAGTTTAGGTCAATAAAACATAATTTGAAAAAATAAATAAATATTTATTTCGTTGAGTAACCTTCAGGGTATCTCAATTAATATTTTAGTAGTTAACACTCAGTTTTCCTCATCCTCTTCCTGAGAAAATTTCGTTTCTCAGCCGAGAGTCGAACCCGGGCCCCGGGTGACGAGCGATTTCCGACTTGCGCTTTAGACCGCTCGACCACCTGTTTTAGGTCAATAAGGGCGGAATTTATAGACGGTCCTCGAGTTTCAAGGAGACCTTGAGATGGATTACCTCGAAATTTGGAATACGAATTCGGCTTATGGAATCCTCGAAGACCATCTCAAGGTCTCCTTGAAACTCGAGGACCGTCTATAAATCCCGGCCTAAATCTCTTTCATAGTAGAGTCAAATTACTCGCAACTATGGGACCCAAAAATCAACGTTTGTGAGTGGAGGAAGGAGCTTAGAGAAGCCTTTAGGCGCAAGGGTAGGCAAGAAAACGCACGACCGCTCAGTCTTGAATGAAGGGTTGGTCGGTGCGCCGTGTCTTGTCCTGCACTCTTGAGGAGAATCACGGCGCACATACCAACCCCTCCTACAAGACTGAGCGGTCGTGCGTGTTATTGCCTACACTTGCGCCTTACGTAAGAAGGGCAAAATGCTGTTTTTGTTGTTCACTTTTTGTGTCTCTCGATTCTTCCAGGGCATTTTGCGCTGATTTCAATATATCCCATGTCCCTATACCTAAAATAAAGGTTGTCCATAGGCTATAAAAGGAAAGGAAAAGGCTCATTACAGAATGAGAACGCCAGTTCACCAACACCGCAGCGATGATTTTTGGAGATTTTTCAGTTTTGCGTTTTCATGACTTTCTAGTGAAACGTGCTACCTTCCAAAAAACTTTGACAAATCTCATAAAATCATCGCTACTGTAGTGGTCTGGTGTTGGTCTCATGATGCTGATGAGCTGGCGTTGGTCTCATTCAGCGGAATTTGATAGTATCGTTCCATTTTAGTATTCATGACTTTCTAGTGAAACGTGCTAACTTCCAAAAAACGTTGACAAATCTCATAAAATCATCGCTACTGTAGTGGTCTGGTGTTGGTCTCATGATGCTGATGAGCTGGCATTGGTCTCATTCAGCGGAATTTGATAGTATCGTTCCATTTTAGTATATGTACCGCCAAAGCTATTACATGAAAAGCCTTTTTTCCTTTCCTTTTTCTCAACCTTTTACGATGTCAAAAATGATTTCACAGCAAAAACAAGTCAAATTCCGATATTGTCATTTTTACTCTGGGATTATAAAATTAATAGTGAATTCATTTAATACTTCTACAGCTAGAATATACAAAATAAATAGGTGAAGGAGAATTTCAACAGAAAAACCATTCAGGATTTGCAATGGTAAAAACTTAAAGTTCTAGATTTTTTGAGGATTTTGCAGGAATCAACTATTTTAGTAGGTACAGGAACATGAAGTATATTCAGCGCGAAATTTCCTACAATAATCGAAGTTGCAAACAATATTATTCCATTTTTACGATGCCAATAAAAAATTATTTAACATTTTTTTCACCTGTCACGATGTCAAAAATGATTTCAAAGCGAAAACAAGTCAAATTGTGATATCGTCTTTTTTACTCTGAGATTATAAAACTGAATTAATTACGTACGTGGCTGGACTCAAAATGACTACGAGAGTCACTATAAACCAAAACAAATTATTCCAAAACTGTGATAGCTGATGAATCCAGTAACGATATCAGCTCACTGCCTTTCTACTCCACGTTGCCCCCCTCATTAAAAATTATATTATTACCAGTACCTTCCTATCGACTAGAACTAGTTTACGATTAACCACAGTTTTCTAATAATGCTAGAGTTGATAAATATTAATATCAAGGAATCAAGAAATTATAATACGTTTTTTTGACGAGACTTTGCGGGGTTCAAGCTGCCAAAGTTTTAAGCATTCATTAACGTAAATTTTTTCGGCATTAGTAGGTACAGGAACATGCTGAACTAACATTATTAGTTCTCTTCGGACGTTCTCACAAATTTTCCTTTTAAACACTTTTCCCGAATAAATGCGGTAAAACAAAGATGGGGAATGGAAAAAATATAAATGGGTTTTCCAAGGCGAATTCAGAATTTTCCTAACCAAATTCAAAATATTCCAAACCAAATAAATTCAGCATTTTCAAAACCAAATTCACACTTTTTTCTAAATTTGATGGCATAAATTAATATTGATAAAATCTGAATTTGAAGGGGGAAAATCTGAGTTTGGTTAGGAAAATTATAAATTTGGTTTGGCATATTCTGAATTTGATTAGGGAAATTCTGAAATTGACTTGAAAAACTTATATAAAGAAAAACATATTGATAGGTTTCGGAAAAATCGGTTGATGGGATTTGAATTGAGTATGGAAGAATTAAAAAACTTTCGACACAGTAAATTCCTTTTTTATCATAGATACCTGTCAACCCCATTGTGTGCATGAAATTTCGTTGTTAATCTGATATTATTCGATTCGATAACGACATAAACACTCTTGATTCAGTGGGTGCATCCGCAAAACGAAACTTACTTCAACCTTTGCGATAATATTATAATAATATCATTACTTCCCTTTTTTGTCTCAACCTCAGAGCGTACGTACCTGGGACTGGCTGTAACTATTTAAAATCCCTTGACGTTTTGGACTATTGGAAACCCAAAAATAACATCCAAAGAAACAAAAGTGCATGTCAATGAACAATTAGGACGAGTAGGTGATACTGATAAGTGGGGTTGGTGTAGACGCGGAAGGGAGTAATACTGAGGACCTGTTCACTCTAGAAGCGGAGATCTCGGAGCTGCAAAGGGAGAACGCGAGGGTCGAGTCTCAGATGCTTCGGCTCAAGACGGATATCACGGCGATGGAAGCTCATCTGAGGCATGGAGACAAGGTAGGTGATTCTTCACAGGACTCTTACACAGTTTTCACTTTCCTCAGGCCAGCTGAAAGGTGAAAGCAAAGTATTGCAACCCAATTTCTGGAACACCTTAGAATGGATCTGATCGACATCTGTCAACTTTGCTTGGAAAATAGTTGGGTACCTACCTATCAATGTACTGTACCTACACCAAACAACTATTTTCGTAGATACGAAGAGAATTATAATGTTATACCTATGATAAATTAATTATCAAAAAATGAGATGAAAATATGATGAATGAAATGAATTTCATTAACCTCGTATGAATAAGACCCTCTGCGCAAGAACTAACGTTTAATTCGTGCGTTATAGTCACACTTGCGGCTCCCACAAAAATGATTTGTAACAAAATTTCGATTTCAAGGATTGGGTTGTACGTGTATGAAGACGAACCAACAAATTAATGTCTCGAAGGATTTTGATGAAATTCCATTCCATTTTCATTTTTTGGATTTTGACTTTTTTTTAAGGATTTTCTACAGGAGAATATCTCCCTAAAAATAGCCATTTTCCTATGTGGATGAGGAAAGTAGTGTGAAGCCTCGCAACACATGTTTCTGATATATTGTAACTCCAAACATTTATTATCGCCCGGAGTATCCTGAGATATCCTTGTGCGTTCTACTAATTTCGAAAGATCTGCTATATTCTTAGCAACTCCGTGCCACGCAGAGCGGGTACCCCTCTTTTTCCCAAAATTGACAAAAGTGGTTCTTGTTCATATTTATTGAAAGTACCAATATGAGAGCTTTACAAAAAAAAAGTACCACACGAGGTTTGCCTTAAGATCGGAAACGAGCGAAATAAGAGCAAATAGAAGGGGTTCCCCGTTCGACTAGCCTACTCTGTTTTGTCCTACTTTACCCAACCTCTCTTTTATTTGAATTCTTGTGATGCATTGAGCTCTGACACTTCCTATACCTACTAGATATTACTAATCCATTAGAATTAGTAAAGAAATCCAAAGTTGCAAATGGTTGAGCGGTACTTTGTCGAAACCAGTTGTGAAAAGGAGTAAAAATAAGATATTTCAAGCTCTAAGTATGAAAAGATTCAAGACATCTAAAATATTTACTTCAATTTATTTCTTATGTTCGGTTGGGTGAGTGCCGCATTTGGTCGCGCCTGAGATGGTCGAGGGTGAAGACAATTGGCTGTGAAGTTGCTTGCCTTCAGGTGGTTAGGTGCATACCAAGAACTATTTTTTGTGATTTCACATTTTTAACAACGAAAATTATTCTAAACTCCCTTACAATAAGCATTTTACTACAACGTGAGAATACCAAGAGAACCAAATGATACAAAAACCTATACCTACTTATTAAATGAAGGAAGCGAACTATAAAACCTAAAAAAATGTAACTATCAAGCATGTGCTCTGCATAAACATGATTTATCAGGTCCCTGAAAAAATGATTGGACAGAAATACTTGTTGAAGAAGCCAATTGTGTTCAACCTCATCCATACCACGCACTACTGCTTATATTGACCACATTCATTGGTGTTCATTGACGAATCACACGTCAATTTACTTTGATATTTTCAGTACCATGTTTCGAGAATATATATTATAGTATTTTCCAATCTAATTCAACCTTTCTCCAAATGAATTCACCTTTTTTCGTATTGAATTAAACCTTTTTGCAATTAAATTCACCTTTTTTCCAAATGAATTCAAATTTGTTTCCAATTTAATTAAC
>JAEMON010000010.1:17147930-17166191 GCA_030264115.1 Lygus lineolaris
TCGGTTGGTCCTATTGCTCCAGGCGGTCTCGCTTGATCTTCAAAATCGTAATCTATGTTTAAAACCGTGAGAACCGAAATATTCCCACAATTTATCTTTCAGAAAATCGGGAGTGAGCACTATTAAATAGTGCTTGAAGCCAATAATAATTAAGCATAACATTTTTATGCTTCATTATTATTTCCAACTATACATCTCTGGATAGGTAGGTATACCTAGTAGGTACAGTAAATTGGACTGGTTCAAAAATTTACCTACCTGAAGTCCTTATGCAAACCCGCAATTCTTTCAAGCTTAGCTGGTTTGGCATCAATCTTGTAACAAGGCGCCGTACTGGGGCTGCGAGTATCAGCTTCGGCTGCTTGCGTGCTCTTGATTCTTTTTGCGAGTCCACGTGTGACTGATAAGGTGATAACCTTATCAAATCCTAAAATGTGCTCCGAACTGTTTATTTTCATGATTTCAACTCGCGAATTTTGAGTAGAACTACCTAATATGGTTTTAACTAAATTGGTCAACAGTTACCTCGGAATATTTCATTCATCGACTAAGTAATTTTTGTTCGCGTGTGCAGTGAGAGTGCCTCTTGGAACTCAACATGAAGCCCAAGCACGGGAAACCCAAATGGGATGGGAAAGGTAATTTCAAGAACGCTCCTCTACGGAAGAAAGATTTGAAAGAGTTGGAAAAACGCGAAATCAGTAATCTTCAAAGTCTTTACGACCAGGTAACCGCTGACAACATCTCGACTTTCGATGACATGCCTCTCTCCGATCGGACGAAGAAAGGTTTGTCCGAATTTGGTTTCGTCACTCCAACCGAGATTCAGAGAGAAAGCATTCTCATAGCCTTGCGGGGACTTGACGTTCTAGGAGCTGCCAAAACAGGAAGTGGGAAGACCCTTGCGTTTCTTCTTCCCGTTCTCGAAAAATTGTATTGTAAACAGTGGACGAAATTTGATGGGTTAGGTGCCTTGATAATAACGCCTACCAGAGAACTTGCCATGCAAATTTACCAAACGTTAGTCAACGTCGGCAAGTTCCACGATTTTTCGGCCGGGTTGATCATTGGAGGTAAAGAGTTGGAGTTTGAAAAAGACAGGTTGGACACGATCAATATCATAATTTGTACTCCCGGGAGGTTATTGCACCACATGGACCAAAACCCTTTATTCAGCAGTACAAATCTTCAAATTCTAATTCTTGACGAAGCAGATAGATGTCTGGACATGGGGTTCGAAAGAGAGATGAACGGGATCATCGAGAATCTACCAGAGACTCGTCAAACGTTGCTTTTCTCGGCCACCCAAACAAAGAAAGTCAAGGATTTGGCTCGGCTCAGCTTGTCCGACCCAAAATACGTTTCGGTTCACGAACATGAAAAGTACAAAACCCCTGCTGGTCTTACACAAAGCTACTTATTCATTGGGCAGCACGATAAGCTGACGATGCTCTGGTCTTTCATCAAATCCCACCCCAAACAAAAAATTATTATATTCTTCGCCACCTGTAATCAAGTCAAATTTGTTTTCGACATAGTTTGTAAACTGAGGCCCTACAATACGTTATATTGTCTTAATGGTAAAATCAGACAAGATAAGAGAATGGAAACTTACCAGGCGTTTTGTCGGAAGCAACATGCCGTGTTATTTGCTACTGATTTGGCGTCCAGGGGACTCGACTTCCCTGAGATCCATTGGGTAATACATGCTGATTGTCCGGAAGATGTTGAAACCTACATACATCGGTCTGGAAGAACTGCTCGTTATTATAAGGGAGGGGAATCTCTGCTGTTGCTTAACCCGTCAGAGAAGCGTTTTGTTGAAATTCTAGAAAGCAATAAAATACCGATAACGGAAATTAAAGTCAACCCTAACCAATTAGTTTCGCCTACTGCCAAAATTCAGGCATTTTTGGCCAAGTATCCTGAATTGAAAGCATCCGCTCAAAGAGCTTTTGTTTCTTACTGCAAATCGGTGTTTCTTATGAAAGACAAACAAGTTTTTGACTTCAGTGGGCTGGATACGGCAGAATTTGCGAAATCTCTGGGGTTGGTCGCTACTCCGCGGATCAGGTTCATCGACAAAGCCCAAAAATCGAAGAATCCTGAAAAGAAACCCAGCCCTTCTGAAGAAAAAACTGCTCCAGCCAAAAAAGCAGCTGATGGTTTCAATTTCATGTCTGACAGTGAGGGTGAGGATAGTGACGATGGCTTCTTGAAAATGAAGCGAGTCAATCATCAGTTGGAAGAAATGAGTATTGATGAGCCAAAACTTGAAGAACCTCAGCATAGGCAACAAGTATTGACAAGAGCTAAGGTTGCCAAGAGGATGTTGAAAAAGAAAATCAATCCCAATAAAAAAGTGCTCTTTGACGAGGAGGGGCAAGCAATCTTGGATAAGTCCAAAGTTAAAGCTACGGATATAGGGAAATCGTACGAAGAAGCAGACGAAGGAGGTTTGGATATCACAGAAGCTAAAAAAGTGATGCAAGAAGAAGACAAATTTGACAGGAAGCTCTTCAGGGAGAAGTTGAAAGCAAAACGGAAGGAACTCAAAGAGAAGTTGAAAGAGGAAGCCAGGGAAAAGAGAGGCGTTGCAAAGGCTGACAATGGAAGTAGTGGGGAAGATAGTGGTTCTGAACCTGACACGTCTTGGCTTCCAGATCCAGATAAAGTGTATAATAAAGACAACATTTCCGAGGACGATGAGGAAGGAAACAAAGGAATAAAGAAAAGGAAAATGGAGGTCGAAGAGGAAGATAGCGACGAGAGTGAAGACAGCTTCGACGGGCTGAACAAAAGAGAGAAGGAGGAATTAGCTTTGAAATTTTTGTCTTCAAAGAAAATGCTATCAAGCTAAAATAGAAACTTGAACTTGATATGATCATGAATATCATTCAAAGATGTACAAGATTTGTTTTATTTCCGAAAGTGCTCATTGAGTTGTTAGGTAGATCCTACCTAATTACTCTGATGATTTTACTCAATAAATAATATACTTGACCTCTTAATTTGTATTGTTTTACCTGACTTTAATTATATACTTAATATAGACTTAATATATATAATTAAGACTTTACTATATACCTCACGAGTACTCCTTAGTATATTAGATAGAATGAATATCATCCTGACAGCTTTTCTAGGATATGTTTGGAATAGCCTGGGAAAAATACTTATTTTTCACTTGAAAAGCTGCAATCAATAAGAAGTTGGGTTGTAAAATCCGTAGTCAAACTTGATTCATAACCAGGGGATTGAGCTGGCCGTTTTGAGCACTAAAGGCAAGTTTCCAGAAAAAAATGCCTTATCAAAATGCTTGCTGATTAGTTAGGTACCTTGATAATAAAATCAACTCGGGGTATGTATATTGGCTGGATCTAAGGCTCCTAAGAAAGTCTCGGAATTTGAAAATTACTCAAGGTAAATTGTCTTACCATACTGTAGGACCTGGTGTGCCAGGAGGGAAGGCTAAGGTACGCGACTACCTGACAGTTCACCTCTCATGTACAACCAGGGGGATGAAGGCAAGGGGTCAGAGTTTGACAATAGCGATGTCTTGTGTTGAGTAATAGAAGTTCATCATGGATACTTAAGTGGCTTTAGTGTCCAACAAAACAAGAGATGTAAGCCGAATGATGAGTACCATGTGTGTATACTGGAAATTTCTCAGCACCCAAAATTTGATCACGCATAGGCAACTGACAGGATGGCGGTTGTTGTTAGTGACGTGGATTTTATTAAATTCAAATTACACCAACCTCCTACTTCTGTTTCATTTTCGTGGATTTTTTTTTTTTTTTTTTTTTTTTTTTTTTTGTGCTTCGAAGTTCAAATCCAGGCTTTGGATCCCTAATTGTTTTGGCCTGGCCACTGCCACTATTGTTCTACACTAGGCACAGGCCGATCAAACAGGGGTTCCCCCTCCTCACTCAAGCTTTCATCTCTGTTGATTTGTGTTACTCGGTGGTTACAACCCAAGAGACCAGGGTCCTGAAGCTAAGGCTGAGAACTCCACAAGCACTTTTGTTGGTCCACCTTGGGGGCATAGTTACAGTTGGAAACTAGAGAGCAGCAGTGCATTCTCCACGTCAAGTCAGAGTATTCAGACAATAGTTCGTTAGTAGAGTAATAGCGAAACAAAATTCTAACGTTTGTTATTCATCAAATGGAACAGCCTCCCCCCGGAATTCATAATTATGACAGTAGCTCAGATAGTGACTTCGACCGATTCTCAACCTGCAAGCTAGCTAGAGACTCAAGTCCAAAACCTGATGGCACGAGATAATTATTTCACCCTTTGCATGCTTCCTTGGTTCTAATAGTTGACACTAGGAAGCACCATAGGCATGAGCCTTGAAACGCTGGCCTGCCATATCAAAGTTAGCTTTCCTCTGTTAGGTTATCTTTTTACTCTCAATTTCTAAGAAACTACTTAGTAGTAAACTTGTCAAAATCGCTTTTCAGGGTCAAATGGAGCTTAAAGAAACAGTCAACATATGGAAGCAGAAAGGTACTGTCATGGCTTATTTCAAGGAGACTATCGAACCCCAGCCCAAAGATTTCTTGTCCAAGTTCTTCTCGAATGTAAAGTAAAAGATTTAGTTCATTCAAATTATGTAAAATTGTTTTAATATACTTAGTTGTTGGTTCTTACGTATTCTTCAAGTTCAACCCAACTTTTCGTTTTCAAGCCAATTAACACAAACCTAGGTAAGTACTAATCGGTGATTCAAAAGTACCTATCTGATTGGTGTTCTTCCATCGAAGCCTTTTCGTAAATACTTTAATGAAGAAAAAAATCTAGAGGGTTGTTACGAAGTAGATCGAATGGTGAGTATTAGAAAGCTACGAAACAATGTTCAGACAGCAACATTCTGTAATAGGTCACATAAAAACTCAAGGTACTCGTGCGTATTATACGTCAAAACATAATTGAACTTTGAGAGAACAGATGCTGCAGAAAAATGTTTTGAACTCCTACACTTCATTCATCGGCGGCAGCAGAACACAACTGTGCCCAACCACAGGTGACGGAAGTGGTGCGATTTGCTTGGATCTTGATCCTGTTACCATGCAGAGGGAATCGACTTGATTCAACCCCTTGACGTTTGTGGTACTAACTCCACCCATGAGCATCATCAACGAGCCTGCATAAACAACAATAAGCACTTCTTTAAACAACTCGTTCAATGTTGAGACCGATCCATCGTAATTTTCATGCATGAAATGAGTGAGAGTTGTTGTCTTACCTACTTAACACGATTCAACTAGAGAGAACTCCAGGAAGTTTTACCAGGAGTGTCTGCAGAGTGTGGCTTCACTCTCAGGGACTCAACTACAAAGTTTAACTATGTACTAAGACAACCACTACAGTGCAGTGAGGTGCTGAGATCTCTTGTTTCGACGTTATAATGTGAATTCGTTGCGCCCCACCCATCTCTGGATAGCACCAATCGTATATTCCCAATGTCTAACAAATCGAACAAAACATTGACCGTCCCCGCAACAACCTTCACTCAAACCCATACCGTCCAAAAAGTGAAAAAAGTGTGATAAAGTGGACTCAAGCGCGAGTCTCACACGCTACCACTACACCACTAGTGAGTTGAGAAACTCTTCTCTGTTCTAGTTCCATAAGGGTGCTTACGGACTGGAGCTGCGCTAAGAGCAAGGGAAGGCAATTCATAAAACCAGTCGTACAAATGATGAAGTTCCCCGTGTACATGTCGCGATTGAACACGTGAATCACTTCTACTTTTCGCCCCCGAAGTAAATACCACATTCTCAATGACGGGTTTTCCGCAAAGAAATAATAATCATCCATCGTCTAGAAGGATTTGAACTGCACTGACTCTCGCTCCACTCTGAATTGGCCAACTCTCTGCTCTCTTCTCTCACTTTCATGACAGCTTCAGTCTGAAGCACCCTAACTCACAAAATACAGAAACAAAAATTGTCTATGGTTACCAGTGGTTTCGCGACTGATGAGAAGTTGGACACTCCTAGTTCTGCCTACCTAGCTCCTTAGGTTTAGGTTCATAATTTATAAAAATGGCATCTACCTATGAAAGCAACTGAATGGCCATGCCGTGGTAGGTCGATGTTTCCTTTGAGTTTCCATACACCAATTTCACCATCCCAAACGTCTATGTGATCATTACTGACTATTCCGCCATTTTCACTGGTTATACCCCCAACCAAAAAGAGATAGTCCTCATATGTGGCCAGAGAAGCAAAGGCCCTTCCGAACCGCAGACATGGTTTTTTGCTCCACCTGTATAAGAAATAAGTAGAAAAATATATTGTTGGATCATTGAGCAACGGGCTTATTACATAATGGGCGTAACAACAGATTTTTCTCCTACACTGTTGTAAGGCTGAGATTCAGAAGAAGTTTGTACGTGATTTGTTTATGCTACTGGTTACAAGAACAGAGGTGTCTCATGATTTACAGAATGAATCAATCAACGCCACGATTTCCTGCATGAAAGCATCTCATCACCACTCACATAATAGTATGCCTTTGCTCGGAGATTTTACTTACACATCTTGGCGAGGGTCATAACACCAAACTGCCTTGCTCACATTCACGTTCGATGCGCTACCACTCATACCACCAGCCACCCAAATAAGGTTTCTGTACACACAAATCGCTGCACCAATAATTGGTTCAGGAAGTGGAGCAACCTCTTCCCATATTCTTCTTATTGGGTCAAATCGTTCAACTGTTGACACATTTCTGAAATGGAATGAGCATCTACTACAGTAAATCCTGGAGGATAAGAGCTCTATTACAGTCCTTACTAGCCAGTTACCTTACTAGGGGGTTGTATTCTGTAAACTAAATAACAGTGGATAACAACAGTGTGGTTTTTTAACTTGGCGATAATAGCCTCTGTTCATGGTAATCGACACGTTGAACGCGAGATGTTCTGTGAAGAAGCAACCTCGACAAAACCTCTCCACAGTCAACAAACTTGTGACCATCTCATGAGAAAATAGTGGTGAGAAAATATGTCAAGATGAGGTTAGCTGACTGAATCAAGTTTGTGGTTATCATCATTTCCTGGTGATAATTTCAGTTTCTTATTAAGTTAAAAGGTTTAATTAAGGTAATAGGAATTATGTGTGGAGCCGGTTCTTATGACCCATGTGGACCCTTATTTGTATCCATGGGAATTTTGACAGTCTATGGAAGGTTCATTGTAGCGTCCATAATGGAGGAACATTCCGACAGCCCTTTCCATCCCACAATCATCCCTATCACACCAGGAACCATGAGGACCCGAGGATTCCTCAATGTCGCCTCACCTCAAGCCAGAGGTACAACATCGACTACGTGTCTGTAAGACTGTTCAATTGCTTACCCCCAAACTTGAAGTCATCATCGTCGAAGCAATTGAAAGCAACCCTTACTGGTTTCCTCATTAGCCTGAATTATTAGGAATCCTATGTACTCCATTCACAAGTTTCTCGAAGCCTCTTTGGAATAAACGATAGCCAATAAATCCAATAATAAGGAACTTCATATACGTATTTATAATCTAGTTGCATTAGTTAACTTGAGATTTTTATATACTACGACGATGTAATACCAAAATTGTTGGTGATTTGAAAATAAATAAATATCATTATTATTAGTAAATTTCCAATGGATACATCGTTTCCAATCAATTCATCAGGTACCAAGGGCTGGAGCGTTATCTGTCAGTAGTACTTTGAACTAAGTTTCTCACAACTCTCGTTAGAACAGTTGGTTTGACCTACCAACAGTAGTTTCCAAGAGTTGTGATAACTACAAAGTTACATAACACCCCCCATGGATGTGTTTTCATGATTTGGAAAGAATTTTCCCAATGTTGCCAGTGATTTAAGCTAAACATCCATGAGCTCACCATCCAGTCAGCTGCACTCAATCGTGCTATTGAAAAGTTAGTATAATAATATTCACTGCGATCAATACAATACACATATCACTACATTACGTGTCTTTCCTATCTTGACCACCAATAGCGTAGAGATGGTTGCAGAATGTAACTAATCCGAAACTTCTTCTCGGGGTTTTCAGTTCGGGCTCCTTACTCCAGCTGCAACTAATTGGTTCATACGAACAATTTTCCATGCAAAGTGAAGACATATTTTTATCTTCATTCTCTGGGTTGCATCCACCTGACAAAAGATTGTCGAATAAAAAGATAGAAGTGGTATTGTTTTGCTCGAGTAACTATAATTCATGATAAAACAATCATTGTTGGCGAATCGGTATCAGATTATCTTACACCCTGGATAATTAGCAGTTAACAATATACCAATTCTTCTAACAATAGCCTTATATAAACTAGATTTTAAAACATTAGAGGTATCGTGCATACCCACTATGTAAATTCTGCCTTTCAAAAGCGCTGAGCCATGGTAGTAACGTGGTGATGGCATTGTATCGATTTTATCCCAAGAATTACTTTCAAGGGAAAATCTGTAAATCCCACAATTGTACCAGATTTAGTATCCAATATGGATTATAACAGTTTGGTTTCAACATTTGTATCAGGCCAGATGACTCACTAACTTCCAGCTCCCCCCACTTCTGGCCTGAATAATTCATCTGGGATTTGAGCCAGGTTCACATGGTCAAAAATAGTCCCTAAAACCGATTGGGCCATTGAATGACGGTTGTACAGTTTGATCGGCCAACAACTAACAGGAGCGAAAAACACAAATTTGGTTGGAATGGGCAATTCCAAGAATTAGGCTTTGAACGGTGGTTAATATTGAAAATCACGAAGTCAGGAAGGAAGGGATAAGGACAGGTTGAATTTCAATTTGGATACAAAACTAAAGAGAAAATTACTAGTGTTCATAATGATCTCCAGAATGGCTACGTCATGAAGAACATGAAACAGAAAGATGTGTGCCTCAACCATGATCTAGTTGTCATCTAGATGACTATTAGTCGTCAATGTAGCAGTCTCAACCTCATGAATGTGGGTGCAATGGTAGTATTTTCAACTGCATAAATTGCCGAATGAGCGTTACCCGCGTATTCTTTTATCATTCTATTTGAAAGTTGGCAGTGAAATGAGATGATACCTATTTTGCTTTCAAGCAAGACATGGATAGGTATTTAATTTCTAATTAATTTCGAAAGTTTTGACGATTTCACCGTTGCAAGGGGATGGATACTCTGTGTATACAATCAATGACTCTGTTGAAGTCACCTTGTCAGCTGGTTTCAAGATAGATTAACACTTGCAAGGGGGTGAAACTGTGCCAGTTTGTTAATGACAAGGGCCACTGCGAGGGAGCGGCAGCGTCAGATTACAAACAGGAATGCTCATTGTGTGATGTCAACATTGCAACGAAGGTAGCTAGCCGAAACCAGGAATAATCCGATATTGCGCCTGAACAAATTTGATTTTTCCCAAGACTTATCAACATAAAAAAACAATTTTGGGAAAAATCCGCTAACATCAGACCCATGGGTAACGGGTTTCATCGGAATAATTTTTTTTTTTTTTTTTCCTATTGGGACGGGACAAGCCCTTTGTCACTTAGACCAAGGTTGATCTATTGTGACACTCGGAATAATTTACAACTCAATCAGTGTAGGAGCCAAATCAGCGTCCAAACTCTGGCACCCCCACGCAATCCTAGAATATTTGAGTAACTGCCATTTATCGCTCCTCCCTCGCTGGAGGTGTGAATATACAAATTAGCTCTGATTAAGTTGAGCTTGCTACTATTATAAATTGCAGTTAGTCATAAACACGTTCCTAAATTAAAGCATACCTGTAAACTTGACATGCTTCATGGCCTGATGGATGCTTGCTTGTGGGATTAATGCCACCAATTAGAATTAAACTCTTGGTATGATGGTAGGGTAGAGGCATCCTCCGAATACCTGGGCCCTCTTTGACTGATATAATGGACTCGTTGGAATCAGTCGACGAGCTGAAAATATAATCGAACATTCATGGACCTTGTGTTTCACAGGATAATAGTACGTATGTAGTAGGGTTAGTGCTGATTCAACAGTCCCACCTCCGTTTAAATGTTATCTTCGACTTGGATTTTCGTCTTCCTCTTTTCAACATCAGTGGCGGTTCTTCATCAGTGGTGGCATCGTGGTGGGAATTATAAATATTTTTTCCTTGCAGAAACATTTGATCAAAAGTCAACCTCCTGGAGGACTTGGAATCCTTTGAGTCGAGCTTCATACGGTTGTGCAACCTCTTCCTAACAGCATGACCTCTATATGTAGCTTGAATCACTATAGCAGCTCTTTCTCTCAATGACATTCTCTTAGAAGACTCTGTAGGCTTGAGAACCCATTTCTCTTGGGTTAACGTTTCGTGAAAGGTGTCTCTATTTTTCAACGTAGCTTTATCAGTTTGAGCACATCTTTCAGTTGAGATTTTATCTTCATAAAACTTGGATTTTCCGCGCTTCTGATCAGACCCATCAGTAACTGTCAAATTTTTTGTGCTCTGTAAATACAGAATTTTTAAATAATTCAACCAATACCCGAGAAGGTAGGGAGGTATAATAGAGAGTTTTTGCAAGCCAATGGGTAACATTACTGAAGGAGGCCCAGGACGATACCCTAGAGCGAGCAAACGACGACGCTAACCACCTCCTAGAGGGGGGCCCGGCTGATAAGGAGGTGGCCCGTCAGTGTACA
This sequence comes from Lygus lineolaris, assembly GCA_030264115.1. Taxonomy (NCBI): domain Eukaryota; kingdom Metazoa; phylum Arthropoda; class Insecta; order Hemiptera; family Miridae; genus Lygus; species Lygus lineolaris. Next base: position 17,158,612 of record JAEMON010000010.1, read on the forward strand.
CGGAAAAGTGACCCCATGATCCTCCCATCTGACGGGAGTCTCAAACGGGTGACTTTAAAAGAGCAATTTCATCGTCGCCCGTTACTACCGTCTCGTCAAGGTCACGGGCCCGGGCTCTGTGAGGAGGTTCCACGTCACCCATTAGTGGCATGCGAAAACTCTTTAATACAAATCTGGGGAACCTTTACTTGTGTCTTACTTGTTTGCATTTTTCCTTGCACAATATATCGCTTAGAGAGGGTTTCTTAGAACTGGCTTTGATGACGTTTTGGTTAAGACGGTTAATCTTACTCCCATAACTTTCGTCACTACTGGAAGAATTATTGAAAGTTCCATTCGCACTAGAATTCATTTCGGCCTTGGGATTATCTTTTTTTACTTCGCTATAGAATGATTGAGGGTCCTTGCTTATTTCGTAGAGGTAATTCAAAAATTCCCCGTAGCTTTTGTAATCCTAAAATTGAAAGAAGTCAAGAGTTTAAGTGGTTGTGTGCTTGGCAAGATTTAAATAAAATAATCTTGACTAAAGTTTATTTTAATCATTCATTTCTAGAAAATAACTATTTTGTGAATATTATTTGGTACATACCTTTCTTTTATTGGCCCAATTTCGGGGTTCTGGTATTTTCAACTTTAAAAGTTCACACCTCTGAGCATGGTGATCTGTTGTTCCAGTCAAGCCCCTCTCAACTGAGTACCTGGAAGTGTTTCAGATTCTAAAGAGAATAAAAATATATAATTGAATCGATTGAGACAGCTGGTCAACGTAAAATTTGATACATACGCTAGGCCATCTTCAATCAATAGTTGCACCGTTTTATCATTGGTGATTTCTATGAATTCAGGCGAATTAGGGTTCTTTCTTATGTCAACCAATTGGGCAGGTGTCATTAACCCAAAACGAATACATTTCATCACGGCAGCCAAGTACTTCGATCTTTCTTCCCAATTGTACATGAGCCATTTCACACCAGACATGAAAACCTCCAATTCACTGAAACAGAGGTAAAATTCAAAAGATCAGTAGTATTCGAATCAAAAACAGCGAAATCATAATCTATCATTGCGGGCAGTTTAGAATTACCAATGGACGACGATGTAATTGGATTGGAGAATGGTGCATAAGTCGTCCACTTCTAGTACGTTGTACTCATGAGAACTGACCAACACAAGGAAAAATATTTGGATTCGTGGTACCATGAGCTCCATAATTTCTGTTTGGTAATTCCTGCTAGCATCAATGAATAGCAAGTAGGCGTTTTCTTCTGAAAACGCTTCTTTGCTGTCAATGAAGGCTAAGCATTGATTTTCCAGCTCTGTAATCAGAAAGAACACAGTTGATGTACTTATCTAACTTATGAAATAACCTTGGGCATGAAATCTCATTGAGAATGTAATAGAGAATTGATCTGAAAACTAACAAAATATTCCCTACGCACGGAACTCTGGCTACCTTCGGCTAAAAGGGGAAGCGTTTGCCAATTCAAACGGTTATTTGTCTCACTGACAGGTCCCATTCCTCTGTATCTGACAACACATCTCGTCTCCAAGGACCAAAAAGTGGTACTGATCAGTGGAAAATACCGTCGAAGGGACCCACGCCTTTGTACCCGACAAGGATACCAAGGGGGGACTTCCCACGAATTCACCATAGACCTCAGACAGAATTTGCTACGTCACAAGCATTCTTTCCACCCGTTTTTTCGCCAAACTTGGCGGAATTTTGAGCTGAAGTTGTGGAGTGAATCCAAAAGTGGAAATTTCTACCCATGCGCAGACCCTATTATGCCACAGACCTGGGTGGGGTGTTCCATAAGCGAAACAACTGTTGGTAACAACAGTTGAGTTAGTAACTTGGTGATAAATGCTGCAATGTTTTGCAAGCCAGGCATTTCCAACTCTTGTTACAACAGTCATTCTACTGTTTTGACTTTACAACAGTTGTGATAGCTCCAAAGTTGCAGACCCCCCCCCCTGGTGAGGCTGGTGTGTCACCTAGCTATTCCTCCATGCAACTGCGCCGCCCCAGCTGGGAGAATTTACCCAAAAATACGCCACTCTGACACACACATTTAGGGAGATTGTACGTACTGGCTCGTTTCTGAACCATAATGGGGAGCGTAAGGTCAGGTGCAAGGCACCTTCTTGTTCCACACATGAATTGGGAGGGTGCTGAGGGATTTAAGGTTTCTTCTTCATCCCAACATAGGTCCACCACAAGCGGTGAGGCTAACGAGTTGACCTGTGCAGTGTATTCTACGATAAATCTTAATGGCTCTTTCCAGAGCGAACGTACTCTAGGAACCTCTGCAAAGTGGCCCTACGCATCCTTGGAGGGTGGCTACACTTCCCAGCTCTAGTCTATGCGAGAAGCCCCAAGAGGGAATTCTGCTGTAATTCTCATTACTTAAAATGTATTGTTAATCTGAAATGAATGACCATGATGGTACTTACTTTACCTTTGACTACTAATATCTTTGAGGCAATCAAAACTTGTAAGATATTATTCTTTTGAATGAACCGCAAGCCTTCGTAATCTGGAGCCAGCATCCAGTTATAAATAGCGATGAAAGCCCCTTTACTAACGCCCTGAATTGGGGTAGATGAAATTTTTTAAAGTTATTTGCCAGACCGAAGGCTAGAAATGATTACTATTTTCATTAATCTCATTATTATAATGTAGGTACCAATGCCACAATGGAAACTCACTTCAACATTGACTTCCGTTTCGTTTTTCAACTGTTCAAAATATTCTGAATAACACTGTAGAACGATCTTATGGCATTTAAATTCGTAAGAATCAATAATTACAGATATATCAGGATTCCTGGAAAAGGCGAATCGAATTAAGAAGAAAAAATTTGATAGAGAAGGCTCCAATACAATTATGAAACAAACGCCTCATGGATGGCAGTCTAAGGGATTGAGGTTTGTTCCAACCGCAGGCATTTCAACCGTTAAGTTCGTTAACTCAGCAGTCCCGCCGCCGTTCCAACCTCATCTAATTTTTACACAATATCACGGGACCTCGGAGCTATAGGGTTAAAATAACACCTTGTGTTATTATTCCATGTTAGCCAATTCAAAACGGTACAGTACCTACCCCTTCAAGTGAACAGCAGATGCTTGACATCTGGGTTTTCTGACAGCTAAAAAACTGTAGAATAACGTTTGTTTCATTTTCAACTTGGTGATCTACAACCTATGTAAACGCAATCTACAATCTTGGTAAACGCCACCATGTTTTGCCTGTGAGGTGTTCTGTTAAATAGCAACATTGAGAACAGCTCTCCCCAGTCAACAAACTTGACCCCTGGGAGGGGGCTTGGCCCCCTCTTCAACTGGAGACCTTTACAATTATTAAACAAGTTCATTTCGAACTTGTAACCACGGTGAAGATAACTTGAATAGGTCAAGATTAGGTTACTTGGATTACTTATTATAATTTCCTGGCGACAATTTGAGCGTTTGTTTTGATAACCAACTTGCGACAAATTAAAGTAATTCGAACCATAAAGTGACTTCCAATCGATAACTATGGTTTAAGAAATATGTTTAGTAAGTACCTACTTACACAAAATAAGCCACTCTCTGGTACAGGGCATCGTGAATGCTTTTCTTCTGAGGTGTGCAGACACCTTTGACGTCCAGTTCATCTTTGAATATTCCCATACTGTAGAAAATATTACTAATTTGATTGGGAATAAGGAATGATATTTACATGGAAGAAATTCAATATCTACGTTAGGTATGTACCTACCTATCTAATATGAAATATTGTGAATAGGTAGGAATTTACAAAAACATATCACCACCTTTCCAGAGAGGGGCAACTTCCATCTTTGAGCTCTTCAATAGATGAACGGGGGTGATTCATCGGAACTTGGAAATGAACTGTTTTCTCATCAGGAAAAACCTTTAAAAAAGATTCATTCGAATTCATTCATGTTTGTCATGGGTAGGTACCTACCTGTTTGATATTAACCCTTTGAGTACTCCTGACGAAATATTCGTCCAACCAAAACTATCCCCGGGGACTCCTGACACTATTTCGTTCAGCTCTTTTTGCTCATAGCTTCGGATGCAGAGCACTCAGGTGTGCCTTACATGTACTTCAAGTCGTTGCAGGGCTCCTTTGGGTTATGAATAACATCAAAAGGTTGTGTTATGGTTATCAGTTATCCGTTTTAGCATTAGTTTACCGTCCAAATTCGTATTTTTTGTCAGTTTCGTCCATGTTAAGTTTTATTTACCTACTGTGTTGATCATGTCGAACAGAAAAGTGTTTACTGAAAATATCGATGGAGATGATAGCAGTAATGCGAGTCAAAGTGAATATTTCCCGTCATCGGATGATGTCAATGAATCACTGGCACTCGGCTGTAGTGGCCTCCAATGTTCCAGTACCTAAGTTTAGTTTTTGCATGCCTACACAATCAATAGGTTTTCATTTCAATCCCCGACAAATTTATCATTTTAAATTACACATAGGAGTAATAGGGAACATAGATCAGAAACATAGATGAGAATGTGCTTTTCAAATGCAAGAAAAAGAGGCACGCGTTAGAGAGTGAGAGTTATGGGCCATCCTGGGTGGTAGTTTGCGTTCACGTTCACCTGTCTCAGCACAGCAATTTGCTTTAACTTGAGCCGTACTAAAAGGGTTAAAACTGTGAAACCACCTAGGAAGGAAAGAAATTTTGACCAACTAGAGCCAAGTGTTCTCCATTCAATACCAATGCCTATTCAAACTAGACTAGTTCGAACCACTAATATTATTACAGTATAAATAACTTTATAAAGTATTGCATAAAGTGGGTATCTACCTATATTAACTAAAGTGTATAAAGTAATTAAAAAACCTAAATCACCTACCTTCATACCTGAGGGAACTCTATGAGACGGCGGAAACCGGAAATAGTCTCCACAGTGAAACTCAAATTTTCCTTCTCTGAAAAAAAAAACATCTGGTAGTGAGGTGACACTACTTTCCCTATCCAAATAGACCCGAAAAAGGCTGTTTTGATGTTTTTCTGCCACCTACGAGTAGGTACTTATGGCCCTACAATGGGTGCATTAAAATTATAACGGTGGGGTCATTCAGGAATTTAAAATGGCAAATCGATGGCAAAAAATTGGAAGTGAAAAATCGATTTTTCGACCAAACGAAAATCGATTTGCACCCAAGGCTGGCGCAAGGTGGGTGCCGTCATCTGTATCATTTTACAGTGCTCGTTTTCACTCACTTCCAATCATCGGATACCCCACATATAGCACCTTTTGGAAAGCTCTCACTGAAATCTTTCAGTTTAACGAATGAAATGGAACAGCCGGAATTGCCCATTGTAAGTAATACTTTCCCTTTGCTCTTCGAGTCGAGTAAAAAGGACCATCTTCGTAATTCCCTCTCAAATCTCTGTTGTGTCCTTAAGTTAAGAGGTGTGGTGTCGACATGTGAGGACATAATTGTGTAACAGTTAGTAGGTAGGTATGTGCCGTACAAAAATTAGTAACCAAGAACTCTATGAAAAATGCCGAATAAGGAACTTACTTCACAATGGACATTGTGGACCGTTTTCTCGACTTGGAGAATTTTGTAGACTTTCTGCTCAAGCATCGTTTTGGGTTCAAGTAATAATTATGATTGCTCAATTTGCTGGACGATGAAAGATCTGTGAGGTCGCCATCTAGAAAAGTAAGTATGAAACTAAAATATAGTTCAGTTCAGTTAATTAGTGGGGGTCCTCGTGCTGTTGACGAGGGACAGCGATCAACAGCACGAGGACCCACACCGAACATAGGTACTGAATCAATTACTTTGTGAAGCCCTTGATGGTCGCCAACCTTGTGATAGGAGATGGAATATAAAGGATAAGAAATGGTATTACTAAGTACCTGCCTAGGTACTCTTGAAATAAGAAGTGTTCTTGTTTGGTTGTTTACCTACCTAGATTACAAATATCGCGGCTTTTCGAATCTGGTGACTTCACCCTGAAACACATGGTTGACAATAAATTGATTAGGTACCACATTACATTGGGGACTCAAAGAGATAAATGAGAGTGAATGAATTTGACACATTATTTTCTAAAATTAGATAAGGTTTACTTAATAGAGCCCCAGGTAGACCTATTACAGGGTGTTGTTCCCAAATGAATGGTCTTAAAATGTTACTTATTTTGTGAACGCGCGCATTGTGCACCAACTATGTTATTTATTTTAATAGGAACTCCCATGTTTGATTGCAGATTCGGATTATACGTAAAATCTGAAAGTTCAAGTGATGGGCAAATCAAGCGGAATCACAATAGATATATGGTCTCAGGGACCTACTGTCGCTCTTCGGGGAAAAAAAAAGTGATGGGTCATTTCCCCATGAAATTTAACGTGGAATCCTAATCTGAAATGAGAAATAGAGGTTCCCATTATTTGCAAATCCTAAGAAAAAAATCATGAAGTAGGTAGGCAGCACCTACAATCTACCTACACGTATACAATATGTAGTCACCCTGTAGGCATATAATATGGTACCTACCTATAATAATAATTATTATAGTATAAATTGTATGAGTACTACAATGATTATTATAATAGGTAGGAACCATACAATAATATCTACCTGATTTGCGTTACCCATACATTTAGTTTAAGTAATCATTATCATTATTCATCAAACTTGCCTCTGACACAATTTGCTGTCGTTATGATAGTCTCCCACCTGTTGAAGTATTCGAGGATCAATAAAAAAAAATGTTATAATTGCCATAAAATTCATAACTTAGTATGTCATACTCCTATCAAAACCGTTCACTTCGTAGTTACCTACTAGTCAAGTTTTCTAATTTCGGTTCTTTTATTCAGCCAAAGGACGCTAAATCCAAATCTGAGGTTAAACCGGAAAAATAGTGTTTTTGGACCCCTATTTTTTTTTACGTATCAGGTATATTTTGACTTAACTACTTTATTACGTACCTACCTACCTGGGTAGTAGGAGGTAGGTAACCCGCAATGTACCAACTCACCTGTTTAGAGGAGGCTGTCTTGAGCGTTTTCATATCAGAGGCCTTCCTGACAAAAAATCAAGGCGTATGAAATGGAAGCCAACAATATTACTACTTACCGTTATAGCAGTGAAAGAAATAGACATCATACTCACATCATTGAATTTGTTAACCGGCTTAGTGGACTTCAATTTATTGTTCGAGCGTCGACCTGAAATACAAAGTTGTATTGATGTAGTTGTATTGTTATTTTGAATAAAGTAACACTGTTAATACAAAGAAAAAAATAGTTTATCGTTCTGGTGTGGAGACAACTTGGAATAAAATCTCAGCTGTTTGAATAACAGGCGGCATTCCAAAGGCTCTTGAGAAACCCTTTGCTGCGTCACACTAAAAGAACTGAACCCAAAAAGAATGCACTGAGATTGCATTGGGAGCAGGGAGAATAGGAATAATTATTTATTATTAATTAACAATTAATTTATTAAGTAAATTCTATCTTCACTAATCAGGATCAGAACAGTGTTGGGCTTTGTGTTGCATTTTGTTAGGTTGTTTTAGAGATCCTGCAGCCTTGAG
>JAEMON010000010.1:17196404-17207428 GCA_030264115.1 Lygus lineolaris
CCCCCCCTCCCAACAAAATGTCTTTCCACTCCAAAATAATCCTCCCATATCCCATAACACACGTGACCTCAGTGAAGATATTCCGCAAGATTTTCAAATTTACGTGAAGAAGGAATACCTAGCAATATTTTTCTCAATGAAAGTTGGAACGAAGAACAATAAAATTACTGAAAAGTCATTTTTTTCGCGTAGATACCATACCGTTATTTCTTATCTCAAACTCCTTATCTACATTTTGTTAATCATACTCTGCACTTGCAGGAATTCCTGTGGTAGGTAAGTAGGTACCTACAATCCCATCAGTCTATTCTATCCCATTAAATTACCGCGATTAAGCAATGAAATGAGGAAAATGTTCTCATTTAATATATTTACCTACCCAATGGTAGCTGTCCGTTTATGCAATCTTATATCTGTTCGCGAAGAATTCCTGGGTGCCTACGAACAGCGAATGTTTTTATACTGTGTGGAAGAACTAGGTATGAAATATTTCCATGTTCAAGTTGCATTTGAAACTTGACCACGGTATCAATGGTTCGAATCTAGTTACTTTTGGGATTCTATTTCCACCGTTCTGACTTACTCGGTGAATAAAAAAGAAACAAGGTTTAGTTCGTACTCGGTGAACATTAACTTGGCCATGCTTTGAAAGATGAAAATTGTGTGGGCATGGGTCACCGCTCGACAATACCTAATAAATAATAATTCAAGGGTGGGGTTGAGGCTTGAGGAAATGGAAACTGACCGAACTGAATGGCAAAATACCATTTATTTGAGACAACGAACCTTTTCGTTATGCTTTATTCGACATAAACTTGCCAGAGCTGCACGTTTCTTCTCTTTTAAATCACTCTAAAGAAGCGGGGATGCCGTCAGTAACCTTTAAATGTATTTTTTCTTAAATTGAAACGTCTACCGAGTGCCTTGATCTCAGTCAAGTAATAATAATATCAATATCCTAGTAGGTAACTTGGATAGTGGTAGGGGATTCAAACTTTCTTCAATTAAGGGGATTGAAGATTCATCGAAACACCTGAAAGGTTAATGTTATTTATTGAACATTCATATAACAAGGTAACAATTTTATTGATAGAAGAGGTGTATTACGATATTGTCTTTGGTTTATTTCCATTTTAGTGACCGGAGGAGACGCAGTATGGCTGGGAACTGCTTCCCCTCAGATAAAGCTAAACGCCCATCTTAAATCCTATGTCCTTACACATCTAAACATTTAATTACAACACTCAATACATTGAACATTATAAATATGTAATATTGAACATTACTGTACCTAATCATGTAGTAGTGAGACGCGCCGATCGGGAGACCCATGGCTGGAGGGACTCCCGATCATTTAAATTAATTTATAAAATATTTTATTCTAATTTTTACATCTATACTACAATTCCATTAAAGCTACACCAAAAACACTCAATTCGTGTAGGTAACAGTTATAAGCGTTCTTGAAAAAATGAGGCCTCCTAGTTGAAACGACGTTTAATAAACCAGGCCATTGAATTCTTTGATATAAAATAAAACTTGGAAAGAATGCATTTGTATCCATTTATTGACTAAAATAAAGTTTATATAGGTTTGTCGCAGCACCACGCACGAGTTTTGTGTGCATCAGACCAACCACTCCAGTCAAACATGCGTTCCAGCAGTTCCGTAGTTGGTTTTAATCACTTGGCTCACGTCGGTCTCTTCTTCTGGATTCATTATAAGTTGTATTCTCTGAAATTACAAAATAAGAATCAAATAGAACTTAGGTACGAAGCAATGAAACCAATATTCGATCCAAGCCAGTCATGTTGTATAGCCAATCTTAATGGGATTGTTTTGCTGATTAAATAGCACCGTTCGGCTTTTTTTGTGTGTGCATTGTCAGGTAGAAACACTGAACGAAAGACAAGTTATTGGACTCGGTGTTTCCAACCCTGGTAGGTATAACTAGTAAGGAGTAGGTACCTACCTACTCTATTTTCTCGAAAAAACCTAAGATCATCCTTGTCAGATTTTCCTGGAATTGGTGAAAAAATTACGTTTCCTATGACTATTCGAAATGGGGTTTCATCACGAGAAATTTTGTTTGTATTATCTATAGGACGGTCTATCTTTCAATAAAAAAAGGGTTATAGCTAAGTATCCTACGACCTCTTTTCGAATGATTAAAACTACATTGTTTTAATTTTAAAGATCGTTATAAATTGTTTTCAAAATAGTTATATGATGCAGTTGTCTCCAATTGGTGCAGAACGTGTGGAGGGGTAATATTCGATGCACATTTGCCCTTAATATAATTTTCGTACTAATTGCAACCTAGAACAACAATCCAAAAAAAAATCGGGTTTTAAACATCAAAATTCAATACAAAAAAAAAAAAAAAATTGGGTTTTAAATATCAAAATTCAATACAAACAATAATTAATCAAGACGATTGCTAAGAGTGAATGTAGGTATAGGAGAGAATGTACATGTAGAGGTATGCATGTATATATAACGAAGTAACAATTTATTGTAAGATCGTGTCGTATCATTGACAGACATAATAAACCATGTGATTTGAATATAATAGTTTAGTTCATAGTTTGTAGAATTTCATTCATTTTTTGTGTATTCGTCAGACGGCCACATGAATATTAGGAAGGACCTGTTCAACTATTAGGATAGAGCTTCAACTTCAAGGAGTTATGAGTTCTAAAACCAATATTAAATTATTAATTGGTCCTAAAATTCTCTGTGCGTTATTGAAGCATGAATGCAAAATAGGCTTATTTAAATACGCTATACACCTATGATAAATTATATAAAAAAAGTTCAAAAAAATTGTTTAAAAATTATTTGACGGTACATTACCTCTAAAAAGGAACCCTTAGTTATGCAGAATTTGTAAATGATATAGGCAGGAATGCACGCGAGGGACGAAGCGGTGAGGAGCCATCCTACGTCTATGCTCCAGTCTGGATAAATATACGGGCCAGGAAGCATGTCTTTGTAGTTGAGAAGAGACGTGACGAAAATCACCTACAGATGGAACAAATTATTTGTGAGATTGATTCGAGTGCTAATTTAGGTTCACGACAACGCGGTAGGTATCACCTTTCTATCCTGGTTTATGTTGATAATTCAGCGAAGAATTTACTTTTCAAAATGTGAAACTGAATAAGATTCATTTGGGTACCTACCATGCCAAGGAGTTCGCTATACCGTCCTACATATTTTCGAACTCGTTTCACCTCAGATTAAATGGTTGTAGGTAGTGTATAAGCCAAATCCACGAAATATGGTGATTAAGTATACCCAATGTTCCATGAGTATACCTGAGTAACTGCCTACTGCAATTTGAATGGAATAGTTCTTGCTGCCCTTTTGTTGTGCAATGGGATTGAGAACATTAATACCTAAAATATTATAAGTTTACATGCACAATCTCACTATAATTGCTATACCTAGGTCTATAATTATATTAACTGCATTGGTTATAATTTTGTGTTAATTTATTTACTCAGGTTGAAAAATTGACCTCAACAATAGAACAGGAGGTTGAAAAACTGCCTGCAGCACAAAGAGTGAAAGTCGCTACATGATTATTATCCCTTCACAGCCGTCCATTCTGCAACTTGCAATAAATTCATTTCAAGTCTCTACTCAATATATTTCTTAATTCTGCTGTGCTACATGCTCCAGAACAACTTGGAAAAGCAGCAAGTAATCCCCGTTTAATCTGAGTTAGTGTTCCTTAGAAACTTCGATCAGTAACATACGACTGACTGTTGGTGAAGTGGGTAATTTATTCACCCTATCAGGCGAACTGACTCGTAAGAAGAAATCCTAAACTTACTGTAATCTAACGAAGAGAGGGATGTGGCAGGTAGATACCGTCAAGTTGTAAATCTTAGGTTAGAATCAAAAGCGAAGAAAATGTATAGAGAGAACCTACCTAAAGACGCCGTTATTTTTATGTTTCTTGGAAGGCCAATCACATAACAATATGGATGAATTCCGAAAACCAGTAATTTTACACTCAGAAACGTTTATCTACCAAATCGTTGTCCATTGGAGCAAATAAGGAAATAGCTGTGGAAGTTACTTGACTCACGTATTCTGAGGTTTTGATGACAAAAACTCTAGAAATCGAGGAACATAATTATACAATATACATAGGTCAATATACGTAGGTAGGTATATACCTATCTACCTAGTGTGGTTTTATGAGTTCAGTCTTATCCTGACGATTTTAAGATAACCAAAATGTTGTATTGCATGGTACTTTTTCAAAATGTTGGAACTTGTTGAAAGCTAGGTAACATAACGAATCCCATTTCCCTCCAACTTCGAAATAGAGTTTTCCGAAGTAACAGAAGAAAAATGGTCAGATAGAGATGAGGGTCGGTGAGGTCATATAAACATGATATTAAAGGGAGACTCCTTCTATTTGTTCTGCTCCTTTATCCCATCCACAATACTCTTGTTTTCCCTCTGAAAGAACTTTACCTGTTCCGGTCTCTTTTGGGCTTACCAATGTTTTCGTGTTCTTTGTCGTAAAAGTATTGGAAGCTCAACGAGTCTTTGACTGATCAAAAGATCGTTCAATTCCTACCGAAGGCGGAAAAGTATTGCGTTCATGTGAGGAGTCGAAAAATGGTGTTGCCTTCCAAATCAAAATTAATTCCATTTCACTCTGTTAGCAAATCACCCCTCTGGAACGCACTTAGCTGTGAAATTATTCACCCAGTGTTTGCTAAATATTCTAAAACTATTGAAGTTGAAACCAATGATACTCACGAGTAAAAAAACAGGACTAATATAAGCCCAGCATAGCCGCCAGAATATGCCGGGTTTGTGGCCGAGCATAAGCTCGATGTCTGCAGAGAACCTGTCGACGCCGTATATCCAACATACACCTGCCGCCTCCACAAAGACGACGAAGAGGATGGCTAGCCCCGGGCCATAGACATTGAGGAAATCCACCAGATAGACTCCTCCCTGACAACATCGTTAATACAGATTTTAAATGAAATTAAGTAGGTATCTAGAGTAATTTTTCGAACTATCAGGAGGGGTACATCGAGCTTAGTGAGAGCTTTCCGAAAAAGCACAGTTTCTCCATTTTATGGAAAAACATTGACTCATGAATATGTTTTCGGGTAGAGAACGTGCTTGAGTCAATGTCAAGTGGCATTACTCGTAGGACCTACTTGGTGCCGCCTTCAGTTTCGCTTGATTGAAAAAGGAGGTATGGGAATACTGTACGGTTCCATTATATACACAGTTTCCAAGCAACAACCCAATGAGAGATGTCTACTATTTGTTTGCGACCTTGGTTCCTATGGAACGCTGTTCCTTATCGCTATCAGTATCGCGGTGTCGGTGTCGCGATTTTCAAACTGACCCCCAGCCAAAAAACGAATCCGTGATAAAACAAGCGCTACTTTAAGGTCTTATGCTTTTTAAATAGTAAATTACAGCTTCAGTGAGATAATAACCCCGAATGCATCATCAAGTAAAAATCTTAAGGGGGCTACATACCAAACTGTAGCTTCATTGAGTGAATAGCATAGAGATTAGCTTTATGAGGCGCTCAGCTGATTCGGGTCCTATGCATCGTCAATGAAAAGTCCTAAAGAGGCCACATACTACATTACAGCTTCATAGAGTGAATAGCCCAGAAACAGTACTTGTACTAGAAAACGGTCGAATTCATTCAACACGCTCTTAGGGATTTTATGGCATCTTCTACAACGACGATGAAGTTCCTACCACCTTATTCGCCAATGCTGAACCCTGTGGAAAAGGCGTTTTCAAGATAAAGTATACTTCAAGAGACATCCTGAGTCGCCGAAAGGGGCACCATCTTCCCCAAGTGATGGAGCAAGTGATGCTTCTGTCACCCCCTCCTATACCACTTTCTTGTGTGTAAATAATGTTTTCATGCGTACATTTTCTTCAAACGTTTACTTTCCTACATGGAAATAGAGAAATTTTAATTCAAAGTTTAAAAGGTTTAATTCAAAGTGAGAAAGGTTTGAATGAAAGTGAAGAGCTCGCAGATCAGCTGAGTCGATTTTAAAGTTTTTTTCAGATAACCACGTTTTTTGCAACAAAACTCCACGTTTCTTCACTTTGGAACAATTTTTGGTTTATTAAATTGGTTTGTTAAATGTTCAAAAAAAAATGTTTGGTTTATTATTTTCAATAATGAACCTTTGGAATCGAGCACGAAAAAATTTTTTTTTTTAACCCCCCCTCAGAATTTTAGGTTTTACGTTTCAAGATGAGTAGAATCCAAAAATCGAATTAAAAAAAAAAAAAAAATCAATTTGGTATACCGGCTCCATTTGGGGTCTAGTTGTGCCGCGAAGCTTGGCGTTACCGTCAGTCTTCTGTAAGGGGTAGAAAACAGGGGATGAAATTCTCAAAACGCCCTAGCTCGAAAATATCAACTAGGAAGGCATATTTTTTCCATCAATTTCGAATAGAACACAATTATTATTAGCGTCAAATGAGACCTTGCGGAGCGTTTTAGGACCAACCGTTCGCTCCCTGTAAGGACTTAAGGGTTGAACGAAAAAAAGAGCAGGAAGGCGAGTGTGAATCGCAATTCTTCCCGAGTAGGCAAAATCTCCGTTCAAATATCAGCTGTTCAAATGCAACTTTCTTTCGATTCCACCGAACCAAGTTTGTTGTTTACTTTCAGAAGCTTCCTTAGTTACTGAATTTCATTAAGAATGAATGATACAACTTTCCGATAATAATAATTACAAGAAGGTACCTACTCATGGTCGCCAAGAGATGATTGTGAACCTCGCGGTAGGTGGGTATTTTATGTCAATAGGATCTTTGTAGATGGGCGATCTATACAGAAAATAATAAACCGTTGTGTAATAATTTGCAGCGTTTTTTTCTACTTTTGACCACATTTTTGGATTCAGCTTTAAATTTCCTATACACCCAATGCACATTCATAATCAAATTTTCGTCTCAGCTGATCGGGGAACTCAGCTTATAGGTTGTTCAACATCTTGCATACGAGTCTGCAAGCAAGCGAAACATTTTATGTCTTTTAGTAACGTAACGCTTTTTGGTAACGCTTTTCGATTCTACGTGCCAAAGTAAAAACATAAAATGTCAAAAAGGTTTTATTCAAAGTAAAAAAGGTTTAAATCAATGCGAAAAAGGTTTAACTAAAAGGGGAAATACTATAGGTATGTTGTGAAAGTAGGTTACCTACCTATTATAATGCCAAACTGACAACTCCAACCAACTTTGTTTGTTTACCTACGTACCAGTGGTTCTCTAAAGGATGTGGAAGGAGGGGAAGATTGGCAACATGAAATGTGATGTGATGTGTAATAAATTAAGAGCTTTCCAACGAGCGTTGATCGATTTTTGTGGGGTGGAAAATCAGGAAGTTATACCTCCCTATAGCAACGATTGGTTGTACGTGAAAAACATCAGAAAATCGTGGCGACGGTGACGCGAATTTCAGACTGACCCCCAGCCCAAAAAATCCTTGTTTATAAAAATGTGTTACTACCAACCTAAATCAAATTTTGTGACGAAACGTGGTAGTGGGGAATTTTCAAGGGCACTGAGTTCGAATTTAATACTGCAAATTCAAAATTCCCAGAATACCCTATCAAAGTAACTTGTCCACGAAAAATTATGTTCACCCACCTTCTTATCATACAGTTTTTTTTTCTCGAAAAATGTGTGTACCTAATTCCAATTCAACATTCAATTTTGATTAATTTGGATACCTACAAAGGAACCAGTTTAAGCGGATACCTCAAATTTATAGGTATAGGAAGTGATTTGTACGGGCTATATTCTTATACTTAATGCCTTTGATCCGATATTGTGGATTGGTACCTACCGTGTTCGATTTCAGTACTACGTCATAAATCCATTATACTTATACTAACGGTGAAGAAATTCAAATAATGATAATAAATTGAACGATACTTAAAGTCCCTACTACTCTTATTTAGCTATGAGTGAGCCAATTGCTTTTCACGACATTTTATAGGTAATAAGGAATAATAGAATAGGATCTATAATAGGAATTATAGAGTAACTCTTCCCTTTCGTTTCATTATTCAAAGCAGGTACAATATTAAATGCCAGATAGGTATTTAACTATACAGTAGGGCTTAAGCGAGTCTTCATTGTGAAATTTTTATTGAATAGATCGCTCAGTAGGTATTATAAGATGCAAAAGGGAATTTAACAAGGGTGGGGAGAGAATTGGACGTTGGGAAGCAGCTGGATTGTGAATCACATATTCATTTAAACTTCTTCGTTGATGTTCGGACGATTCGAGATCATATTTTATCATCTTCAGGGCTTATATAGGATTAACATCGGTTTCCTGTCTTAAAATACTAGGTACCTGCGTATAGTGATATGATAATTCGAAACTGGTGGAGATGAGTCTATAATCACAGTTCTTAGATTATTCAATCTAGACCGATTGTGGAAAAACAATCTGGCTCCACCAACTTCAATCAAAATTGTATCACATAGATTTTACGTTCTACCTAGATTCATAACCTTAAAACAAACTTCATTTCATTAGTTTGATTTGAAGTTAGTATTTAAAAAACGAATCTTACAAATGTTAGGGGGATCCTACAGGCCATCAGTGGTTCTCAACCTTTCCTCGGGCATGCTCCCCTAGCACCATGAGAATTCTCTGAGTTCCCCTCTAGGGCCTAGACGATCCCCAGTGAATGTCATCTCCGAATAGTACCTAGCTACCGTGGGCAATTTTGAAGTTGGAGCTTTAACGAATCGAAGGGTCAGAGAAGTACAGCGTTTCTCATTCATGTTGCAATCACGCTTTCAATAGAAGTCAGTAACACGTAAGCGAAAACATTCAATTTTGGGAAAATGTTAGAACCTCGATTGAAAAGAATGTTAACCTTCGTGATTCAGGGTACTACAGGGAAATTCGTTACTGCGACTTGCACCAGAATAGCTGGACATTGAACTCAACTGGTCTCGTGACGCCTGTCTGTTAATATCTTCTGATCATATGTTATTATTATTATCTAATATTTTTATAAAATCTCGCCCCCCCCCCCCCCCCCCCCCCCCCCCCCCCCCCCCCCCCGCCCAAAGCGCGCTTTCGCGTCCCCTGAAAATGATGGAATATATTCTCAAACGTCGCCATTGAATTTCTACTACCAGATATTGAAATAACGGAGAACTGATTTCCAACAATATACCTATTCCCCTGTTACACAACTAGGTATAATTGGAAAATACTAAAATAATGTATTTGTGTGATAGAAAGTTGGGCTTTGCGGGAATGAAATGAAAGGTAAGTAATGAAAGTGGAAACGAATGGCCAAGCTTGTGAGTGTGATAAGATGCTGCAAGAAACCAACCAATGAGACGGCCGGCATTTGCAATGTATGAGGAGGGGTCCGTCCTTCCCTGCAATCTATCGTGATATTATACGCTACACCTTGCCATCACAACCCTTTCACCTTATTAGCAGAGACTTTTCGCTTCAAGTCAACACATTTTCTAGGCCTTTTCATTTTCACGCCTTGTTCTGCTTTCATGGGCTTGTTAGGCACCTGCTGCATAGATAGTTAAGAAGAAATGGAAATGGTCACCTTTATGATGATGATATTTTATCATCCAAAACCCATTTTTATATCCATTTCCAGTCCACCTTGTTGTGAAACCACTAGTGACCAAACTGGTACATCCTATCCCATTATTTTATTTTGATCATATATATCGTTGCAAATGGTTGATGTTCGTTCAAATGATATTATTAGACCATGTATTTGAAGTTTCAGTGACGGCACTCTAGTAAGAATATGAATATTAAGTAGAACTTCTAGAACAAAAAATCGTTAATAATCCTTCTTTGAGGTGACACAATATTTGCATCTTTCTAGCCCAAGCAAAACTTAAAAAATCTCCCGCATGATGTTCTGCGTAGGACACTTTATACAAGTTTAACGTTTGATATTAATTTATTTTACAGTAAATAATATGTGCATTTGACTTTGAACGTATTTTAACCAAACGCCTACCAAGATTTCGATGTACTTATCATACAAAGAAGATTACTGGCACAGTTAAGATCGAGTAATGTAAAGCGTTCTTCACTTTATTTAAGCAAAGAATTAGCTCTGAAGGTGGACCAAACTGCCCCTTGTATTCTATGTAACATGGGCACACCGGAGACTTTATGCTATGTGGTATATGTGAGTGTCCACGATTTTCGGTTTATAGAGTTGAGTATCTAGGGATAGAAGGCAGTCGGAGGAGCATTTGGTTAATTAATACTGAGAGGAGGAAGTAAGGAGGAGGTACTTTGGGTCTTATATTAGATAAAAAGAATCTCGGATTTACGGAATCTCGAAGAAACGGATTTAGTTCTTATATATGAAAGTTCGAAATTTTGCTTTCCAATTGCTGGTAGATGTAGATTTGTTGTGAAGTTGGTTAGAAATGGCAATGTTGTAATAACTGTATATAATATTGATTTTAATATGGGTAGTAATAATATTGTATATACATATGGCCGATGACAATAAAGATTGATTGATTGATATTACTTTATTTTTACGGGAGAAATAGATAACCGTTAGTCCTAGAAGTACCTACTAAGAAATTTTTAATTTTTGAATTGAGAGTAAAGAGCTCTGGTCGTCTGAGTAACAGAAATATTTTTGGTCAACTCACTACCATCATAAAGATTAATATTAACAATTTCGAATATCAATAAATTGCATAGTAGTTTATATCAGTTCAAAGTTTAGTAGATCTGAAAAATATCTTTTGTACGATTTATTGCAAATTTACTTTGTACTAACCGACAGATCTTCAAGACTGTACGACCTCTGGCAGAAATCTTTACTGAGTTATAGCAAAGGTTTTTTTTTCAATTTTGTTTATTTATGGGCATTAAAATGGATTACACAGCGATAGGTATTGTTAAGCTTGATTTAGAATTAAGAACGCAGCAAATTATTACACAACGGTTTATTATTTTCTGT
>JAEMON010000010.1:17229341-17242398 GCA_030264115.1 Lygus lineolaris
AGCACGAGCTACCACAGAACTCGTGACCCAGCTTACAATATATATTAAATAAACTATAACTGTAGTACTTAACGATAAAATGGCCGTTTATTATTGAGGGAACATTTTTTAAACCCTCGAAATTCAGATGGGCAAAGCGAACGGAAAGGGGCCTTATGGGATAAACATCAGAAGGAAATTAGGTAGGCACCCTTTTTGGTAACCCGAAAATACACTAATATTTTAATGACTTCCAAATTCTTGGGTAAGGATAGAACTCAAACAATATAATTATAGGTACATAACGTGTGGATTTTCTAATAGGAGAATTAAAAATGATAAGGTAGTGTGGAGGAAAATGGACCTTCCACATTACGTGACAAGTGTCTCATCCACGTGAGTTGGAAAACATGAAGAACATGTACCCAAGGTATGATAGTCCCAAAGGTCGATTCAGCACATCATGTGCATAGAGAATCAAGGTCGTTATGGTCTGCATGGAGCCCATGTTATCGTCGGAGGGTTATTAATTCTTGAGTTCCTAATCATATCATGCAACTCTTCACTAAGCATGGGACGCCTTCTACCCAATGCATAGACGTTGAGTTCTAATCTCGATAACATTACTGATACTAAACTAGGTACCTTATACATTGAGGTCGGTAGCGGTAGGTAACAAGAATTCGAGGCTATAATTCTTTATTTATATGGTGATCTTCGCGACGCCATCGAAGAATTTTGCTCATTGTCTGAAAAATGCTCTCCTTACTTTCTTCCTTCAACTTCTAAACTGTGACTGCGATGGCTAAAGAGGAGGTTCCGGTGACTTTTAATACTTATCATGTTTTGGGTATTGAGTGAAGACTACAAGAACATTTTCGAGCGTAACAATTTCATGTAGGTATTGACTGAGGGTCAAGGAAAATGTTGAACGAGAATGGGGAATACAATTTGGATGCCCATTAGAATAAAAGTTCGTGTTTCTCGCCCAAGGCCATGGAAAAAGTTTTGGGGTCCGAACAGCTGATAGCCATTCTCGCCAAGCCCGTAAGGGTTTCCACTACTCGTCACTCGTCAGTTCTTCTCTTTTGGAGTGGATGGTGCAAACTTATGCACTTTTGGAGCGGCATGATGTAAAAACAGATAGGTACCAAGGAGTTCATATTTGGTGCATGGTTAAGTAAACGAAAACTGTGTTCCCAAAATGCTTATCTGGGGTTTTGTGGGTTATTTATATACTGAGCAGATCTGATAGGCAGAACAATAACGCGATATCCACACTCTATCGTCACTTGTGACATGGCTCCTTCTTGATCAACTCAGTCTAACCAATAGTCAAGAAGGCGAAGGGTTACAACGTTTCACTGTCCTCAGAGGGGTCCGACATATCTGTTCCTCCAACCACACTGTTGGTTAATTATTAACCCAATAACTATTGAATTCATAGGCGATAATTTCACAGACAATCTCAAATACTAGGTATCATCAGTACTTAGCTATTGAAAGAAAATTCTGGGAGTTATGTGTGTTCCGAACATTTGGAGTTTGTGCATCCATCTTTGGTAATAAACTGATTTGATCATGACGAAATTCATAAGGATCCATCTAAAGGCCAGCCCATCTACCTCCCTCCCCTCCTCTCATCCCAAGTGAGAGCGAAATTGTACTGATGGGCAGTGAGAATTCATTGATGTTTGAAGGATTTCAGATGTGCACTTGCTCATTTGGAAATTCATTGAAATGAATGAATTAAAATTCATAGGAAACCATCTAGTGCCTAACTGGCAAAACCACACAAAAAATCATTGAAATCAGATTGTCGAGTTAGGGGTGTAGCTAGGATTCTAGGACATACATCAGACTGGTCCTCAGACAATCAGACACGGAACCAAATTCGTTCAAGAATAAGGTCTAAAACGTAAACGCGAGTGAATAATGATTTTGGAGAGAAAAAACCTTTGGTAGGTAGTCTCGAAAGTAATATACTGAAAAAATCAATAGCATTATCCATCATTCATCCTTCATCGATTTCCCCTTTAATCCCAAAGCGACCCTGTAAAATAAGCCCACCTAGTGGGTTGTGAACCATAGTCGTGACACCTAACATTGCAACCGTAGCCATTTTATTGTTTATTTTTATTTTTTTTAAATCGAAGGAGATAGAAATGTCAGGTAAAAAGGGGTTCAAACCGAGCATTAAAAAGTTTAACCCTCCATTTGTTACGAGCGAAAAAAAGGGTAAGCTTATGTACAACTGGAACAGTAGATACCTACTAAACCGCAGGGATTAGCTAAGGAAAAAAATGTTTCAAGGGGAGGGTGGGTGTAATGAGGAACTGTTGAAGCCCACCCAAATCAGGATAAATCGGCAATTGTTAGGATCAGGGTTACTTGATGTACTTTTTATATCGTTTATTAACTCGAGCTGAAGATGGATGACCTCGATGTGCCTACTAATAACCGATCTCCGTTTTATTAGGTACCAAATTTATAGACAACTTTCTGCAATTGACATGGGATTTAATCTAATATGAATGTCAAAAGTAGATCTTTTTGGTGTCTTGAGTTCTACTTCCATGAAATGTGTAGGATGGAATGTATATCGAGATGCATAGTATATCTAAATCAGTTAGCATAATGTGTGTTAGTTTTATATTATTTTCAGCCAATATTCATAATTCTTCCTTACCTTTCCGGTAGATTTTACTCCTTTCCATAGGGAGAAGTAGACGAGAAGGAAAACTGCAAAGACGCAAAGAGCCAAAGACCATTTGATTGGTCCCATCCGATCCAACCCGTCCGATTTGTCTTGTTCCAGCACGCTTAGTCTGCAAAATAACAGATTGAAAACAAAATATTGATGATTATCCATGAGCGTTGAACTTCTTGGGCAACTTGACGTTGTTTGTGTTTGTGAAATTAAGTTCCAGCTATTCAGTTTCACAATGAGATAATTTAAAACAGCACTTTTCAGGATTGTTAGAAATTGCTAAGTACATATTTTTAGCAATTTTTTACTGGTTCCTCAATGAAGGAACCTCAGGTTTCTCACACTAAACCTTAGGGGAAAT
Organism: Lygus lineolaris; assembly: GCA_030264115.1. NCBI lineage: Eukaryota > Metazoa > Arthropoda > Insecta > Hemiptera > Miridae > Lygus > Lygus lineolaris. The sequence goes on from JAEMON010000010.1 coordinate 17,232,392, forward strand.
GAGAACAAGTTTAGACTTCCAGAGTGATATACTTGATGACCAAAATTTGATGGATCAGCACGTTATTTCCCACAAGTTATGGAACAAAAAACTCAGACCAATGCCAATCTTTAAGATTATTTGCGTAGATTACTAATATGACATTTTTGAGCACATGCGCGTTGCGCGAAAATGTGAGTTTTACTTTCCTCAACTGAAAGGTAAAAGGAAATTATTGTGATCAGCAGAAAACCAAATTTCTGAAACACCACTGGTCCTAATCGACATCTGATCAAATTTTCTCAACGTTTTGGAAAAGTTTATGTAAGTCCGTATGTGTACGTATGTACGTATGTGTGTGGGCACGATTACCGCCCTTCGAGCTTTTGTTCCTCCATGTAAGAGGATGAGGCACTAATAATTTCAGCCCTGCAGGTCAATTATTAGGGGGAGAAAATATTCAAAACAGGTGAAAAAACTTGGGTTTTAGCATATTTGTTAGCTTTTCCTCGCAACCTGCTCTTACGATTTTGATTAAATTCACAGGGCTCACTCTTCCTTCAAGTAAAAACAAGCTCCAATCATCTCCACAAAAATATCCAGAAATGAAAGGTGCAGAATGAAAAACTGACTAACCTGATTTAGCATTGAAAAACGCTTGAACATAATTATGTGGTATTTTAATACATTAATTTGAAAAATGCAGCTTTTTCGCATATTTCCCTCATTTTACTCATGTTTTTACGAATTAAAAAACGTGTAGGGTGTACATTTGTTGTGAAATTTCAGGTAGAATCCGAATCTGGAAGGAAGGTCCTATTAAAAAATCGTCGCATCGTTATTTTTATTTGTAATCTACGGAAAAAATCCTAATGAATGGCATTGGTCCGGTATTTTCCCCATGTTTTGAGGGGAATCAAGTGATGATCCATTGAATTTCGATCACCCTGTACAATCGTAGGTACCTACCTAGCTTTTCTTGTAATATACCGTTGTATACTCACTTGAAAAATTCCGTGGCTGGCGAAACACTGCCGTTTCTGAGATTAATCTCTTCGATGGGGGTGCAGTTGGCCGTGTTCCACAAGTTGTCGCATGAAGTCCAGGGGAGCTCAGACCTCAGGCTTGCCACCAAGTAGTACACAGCCCAACCTGAGATTCCATCATCAGTAAAAATTATTAGAACGACTAGATAACCCCCTAAATTGAACCTTCTCAGACATCCACGTTTGAAACCACCATTTAGACCTATTCTGAGTTATCCTCAAATTAATAAAGAGGTGATTCATCAACTAACCTATGATGGTGTTGTAGTACATCCCCATGTAGACGTCCAACACGCAGATGGCATAACCGATACCTGGAACAAGTGATCATTTATTATGTTATGCTTTATTATCCATGTAATTCGTGACACTCAGTACCTGTAATTTGATTGGAGTTTAGAAGTTTAGTTCATTTCCCAGTACCTACTATTAAAAATGGCAAATTACCTCATCGACATAACGATACCAAAGTGTTAATCTTATCAAGAAAATCATTCAATGAATCAGTATCTGCATTTTTGAACCACGAACAGCTCATTAACAGATTGCACACTTTCCTTTAAAACTCCAACCGGTTGTTGGTGGAGCGGATACTTCCAAGTATGGTTAACAATAGATATATTATGGTTTTGTTCACATCAGTTTCAGAGTCTTCGGAGGGAACTGCTCTGGAGAGAACAGAATGGGAGAGATGAGCCTGATCGTAACGGAAAGCAACGCCAGCGCTCAAAGTTGCTTATATAAACGGATGCATGAAGGCTCGATGAGGTAGAAGCTCGATTGAAAAGTTGCAGGTTTCAATGACACCTCTCGATCGATCATCTCATCACCAGATGGAACCCTCGGTTAAACGCGACACAACATTTTCCCCAAGGTCTCTCCCGCTTCTCCCCAATGCTCTTTCATTAGCAGTAATATGACGTTGTTGACGACAGCAACTCTACGTAGAAAATTTTACCAAGAAGTTTACTTTTGCTTCCTCAACACCGAAGCTAGGAAGCAAGACCGGCAAAAACGAAATAATAAATAGGCCCCTATTTTGATTATATTTGCAGGGGTTGTCCAAGTTAGCCCTCAGAGGCCTCAATGAATTTTATCTCCGTCCTACTAATACCTGTGCGCACGAGCCAACTTGAGTTTCCTGAAACACCGAAAGGGCCGAATACACTCAAATCTAGAGGATGGTTTGAGGCTGGCTCGAAGATGACATGAATTACTATTTTATCAATAGCAGCGTCTACGCTTGCGCGAACGTAAAATCCTCATAGAATTTTACTCAAACTAGGAGGGTAGTTTAGGACTGACTTATATATAAGTTGATGATCTCTTATAGATTTCAATGTGATTCAATCAGTACCTCATGTAACCATGGTGCATGTAAAAATGTGAAATAACTCCCACAATTTTCTGCTTTGACTTTTGTGACATTTTCAGGGTTTCTGTGGCCAGTAAAAATATCCCACTATGGATTAAATTGCTATTGGAACGATGTTAGCCTCCGCAAACTGTTTGAAATCCAATTTCTACACCACTGAAACCGGATTTCTCATCACATAATGGTCCAACCTCCTGCTCGAATTTTCTTTCAAGGAAGCAGGGGCTGGCCCCTGTAACATGCTCTTTGGAGTTGATCACATCCATACCGGTAGTTAATAATGCACCTTAGTGAGCTTCTACAAAAATAATACACATTTTTCACGATAGAGCCGTCCAATCTTGCTAAAATGTTATGTAATATGTAATTTGGGATTGGCTCGCATTGTAGGTATGCCTTCAATTCAATGATCTACACAAATAATCATTTTGCTACAACCAAATAGCAGCTGTTTTTTATTCTAGAGTAAAAACATAACACAAAAAATCATTTTAGGAAAATTTAATATCAAAATATTATTTCTCATGCGAAGTTGAAGGGTAGCGGATTTTTATTTTTTCCTGGTAAATGGATAGAACTATGAGGTGGTTTTTTGCGTCTTCCCCCTATCCTGGTTTTCACAGGAGTAAACACCTCTCAGAACCCATCACCTTCAACTGGATTTACGTCCACCCCCCGTTCCGACTTCCTCCTCTATTTGGATATCGGCTTACCGTTTTTGCAGCCTCCAACAACTCGTAAAACTGAGAGAGTTATAAGCTGAAACGGAACAAGCTGACGGAAGGTGACATCTTGTTCAATTCACATCCAAATGTACGCACGTCCCTACGAAATATGTTCCATGAAACAAAACATCCCTATGAAACCAATATAAATAGTATGAATACTCTTAAAAAACTGATTTTGGCTCCATCAGCGTTAATAGAGCCACAGATGCTTTTAATTCTGCCATTGAATTTTGTGAGTGCAAAGTTTGAAGACCTCAACATGTAAACCGATTAATTTGTTTCGCCAATTTTGCGTTATCGATGCTTCTAACATGCCTCATCCCAACTGAAGTATGAACAGAAAAGTATGGGTATTGCAGCTACCGCGTGCTAAAATCAGCGTTAGAATTTACAAAAAATTGAGTTCATGGGTGAGGAAAGTACGATAATCCCCGTAGTGATAATCCTCGCATAAGATGTTTCCGATGGTTTTCAAGTAGAAAGAACCACCTCGTTGCTACGTTCGTATACAACTTCCTTAGTTTTGAGTAGGTAGTAAGTAACCCCAAAAAGTTAAAAATAAAAAATTCCGAAATTAAAAGTATACCTACATAGCTGGTGCCCCTAGAGAATTGAACGACAAGAAGATGGCCGGAAACCACATCAACATCTGCAAAAATTGGCTGAGAAAAATGGAAATACATGACTCCCATGGTCCGGAGTTAAACAGAAAAACGTTGTCTATTTCCACGAAAATAATGAGTTACAAAGTTAAATCGATTTCGACGGTTAGGCCATCATCAGTAACATACGAGAACTTGTTCTTGTTTGTTAAACAGTTCTTGTTTGTTACTGATGATGGCCTAACCGTCGAAATCGATTTAACTTTGTAACTCATTATTTTCATGGAAATAGACAACGTTTTTCTATTTAAATCCGTTTTCTTTTTATTGAAATGGGTTTTCACAACTTCGTCGCGAGTGATTTAGTTCGTCTCATGGTCCCTTAAAATCTCCCACAAATCGTCAACATCAATTTATCTGAAACATTTTGGATGCAGAAAAGAAATCCCTCTTCCCCTACACTCTACATTCCATTTAAAACATAACAAATTTGACATTTTGGTTTACCCTCCTTAATTATTACGGATGTCAAGCAGATGGACGGAGTAGCGATGAGTGTGATGTGTTCCGTTATTATATTAACAGTAATTAATATTGTATAATTGAGTGGAATAATAATACGGTTAGGAACAAAAACGTCTGCCAAGTGGTGATGGCATATATAATAGGTCTTCCTCTTATTCAATAGCTTGAACAAGAAGTTGACAATCTTGTTATTGATGTTTTATCCTAACTGAACATCATATTATTTCCTGATTATGTTGATGTTCTTCAAGTTTTTACTTGCTCATGAGTACCGATGATTCTATTGCGATGGGATTCATATTAAGGAATCATCTGGAGACCAACACCCAAATACCCTCCACGTTTGAGCCGAATAGGGCCATTACATACTGATAAATCTGTGTTGACGGGAATTCACGTTTGTGCATGAGCAGAAGCTCCCACTATTGATCTGACAGAGCAGAAATTTATAGAGAATCATCAAGGGCTCAACTCGCACAACCAATATCCTGATGACAACTGGGAAGACGCGTGAGGCGAAGATTATCTAGAGGTCTAAAACGTATAGTCGAGTGGCAATTTTGATTTTTTTTTTGGTGGGGGATGTTCACTTCATGGAGCAAAAACAATGTTTCAACTAGGTACTATTGGCAGACTGAGAAGAAATTTACAAGATACCTACCTTCGCTTTCAACCGAAATAATCGTAATGTGAAGTGGAGATGGGTGTAATGTGAACTGTTACTAGTGAACTAATGATAAATAATTCGTCACAATAGATCTCTTTGGTCTCAGTGACTAGGGGCTCCTCCCATCCCTCTTCGGAAAAAAAAACTGTTACTAGTGAACTAATGATAAATAATAATAATTTTATTGTATCTCTCAACTCAAGCGGGCGAAGTAATGGATTTTAAAATTCTAATGAATTGTAAATATTGTGCCCAAATAGTAGCAATCATAATTCAATCAATCTAATAACACCTACCTACCTATTATATAAAATTTAGTACGACTAACTGAGTCCCTTCCTTTTCAGTTATTACTCAGCTAATTAATGTACCTACTAAAAATAAATAATTTATTAGGTAACTGTTTCGAACAACTCCAATTATTCAATGATGACAACTCTGTCATCATCATTCAATCGAAACCCTGAATCGTCCCCCTTCATCACGAAAATAAATAATTCCTTTCCTAAGACCCCCCTCTGAGTCTACAACCCTGTCAACCTTTGTCTGTCTTGATTAATTCTTTCTCGCGTGGGAGGTATGTCCCTGGTAGTGTAGTTGGCACCCGTTGTCACCGTATTCATTCTATTAAAAAAGGGTTGATGAAACAAAACATTTATAGCGGATCTGTAGGTATTAAATTTCCCAGCTCGTGAAATTATCGATGTGTGAAATAGCGTGCATGGGTGAAAAGTCGTATATCACCAGTTTTCCGGGTGTCTCTGAACAAAAACCTGTTGTTAATGGTTTCAGTTTTTTAAACTCTTTGTTGACTCCTGCATGATCCCAAAAATACTGTCCGATGGTAAGGGTTCGGTTTAGCAATACTTCTCTTTAAATGACTGCCAAGTTGTATGGCAGTGTGGCTTCCTCTCTAATTGCGGAACGTGAGTGAGGTTTCCTATACTTGGAATTGAGCTACATTTGTTCGTTTATCTATTAATACCACGCGACAGGATCCCCAATTTATTTATTTTTTTTTACTTGAAATTGTAAGGACAGACAGTACAGACGCGCCCGAATTTTCTGTTTAAATTTTGACGGCCGATGTTGTTATAGCGCGACCTGAGTCATTTCAATTCAATTCAATTTATTCAATCAAGGATACATAATTTTGTTTGCGCTAGGCTTGGCCCGTGTTGCAAGGTAAGGTCTAGGTAATCAGTTCACTGGCTTGTACTACTGTAGAGTACATGGGAGACAACGTACATGTATATTACTGTATCTAATGGAAACTTCAAAATTATAACATACTTCCTAAAAAATTGCGTGGTTCCCGCGCCGTCACGTTTGCAGATTATACTAGCCCCAATGATATACATTTGCGCTACATAACATTTTACAAAATCTGGAAAGGATAACTATCCTACATCCTAAAATTACGTGATTGCAATAAAATGAAATAGTTTTCGTATTTAATTTCTACATAGCTGTGATTATCCAACGTAGGCACTGCTTAGCAGTACCTCGCAGCCAGATACCCCCATTTGCAGAACTATAACGATTCTTTTATCAGTCGAAGTTGACTATCTACTGACAGTAGACATGGAGACAGTAGACAGTAGAGATGGACAGTAGACTACTGTCCATTATATAATTATGATTCCTAGCAATAACTACCTGTGATCCAGCCAAATAAGTCATTCAGGGTAGTGGACAGTGAGTCCTGTGATCATCGAAATGCGTAAGCTGTCACGGATGGCATACCAGTCGTAATGCTAAGACGATCACTTCAGAGTGACTATCACATTCCTCAAACACCTTTGCCTTGAACTCCACCCCTTTGTCCATCCTTGATCCTATCCCTCCATGAAGCAACCTCCTACACCGCCAATCCAGATTTGAATATTGGAAACCAATAAATATAATGAAAAATCGGTCTGAAGTAGACTTTCCCCACTCTTAGTGATCGTGCCTATTAAAGTTAACTGTCAAAAAATCTCTGCCCTCCCGGATCGATCCCACCATCAACAAAAGAAACTACTAAGTACGTCGCATATAATTAGTCATATTTTATTTTAGCTACTAAGGTTGGAGGAGAAAGCGTTCAGCGACCATAATATTGAAATGGTAATAAATAAAAACTGTATGAAGTTATGAAGAGCACATGATAGTTACATTTTGATCCTAACGGATGATTGGCCATCAGTCAGTAAATCTGGAAAGAACTATAGAGTAGTGAAGGCTAGTACCCAATCATCAGAGACCAGTAAAATTATGGAAGTGAAAACTATGACCAAATTATGGACCTGTGAAAGTCAGTCATTCCTTGGTTCAATTGGGTACGTAAGCCGAGCCAGTCATTAAATCAGCAAAAATAGCATTTGATATGAAAATACAATAAGAAGTGTGAATGTGATTTGGGATTCGCACGTAAGTCAAAATGTGACCGCAATGTTTCCATTTCTACAACACCATCCCTCACTCTCATAGTGTCCCCACCAAGTAAAATAAGTAAAATTTTTCACATAAATTTTCCACCGCTACTATACCGTATATTAGTTATGTAACTATACATATATAATTGTATGAACTTAGAATTTTAGTCAGTCTTGTTTTAACTTGCTTGTGTGTAATATTCTGGATAATATAAGTTTCAGAACTTTTTCTTGAAACTCATGCGTTTCCTTGCACACACCCCAGTAAGCACGAACGGTCAATTCAGTTAAACCTATCATAATAGATATATTTCTCACAGGCTTAGACCCCTCGCCAGGATATCAGAGCCAAACTATAGCTAGTTGATGAAGCTTTAAAATGTCCAGACAATTCATTCAGTTTCTAGCCCTCATATGTTCAGTACGCCTAAAACTCTTGTACCAGGGAAACGAATAAAAACGAACGCTAATATCGAATAGGGCTTCGTCGTTAGTTGGGTTACTAGACCGTGTGATACCACTTGTTGATGACAGGGCATCGTTGCTCTTTGCTTACATTGTGAGCTGCCCTGAAGTGGATGAAACAAGGCAAGGAAAACTTGGCGGAAGATAGTGATAAACAATTGAAGGGGAGATGAGACTGGAGGCTACTGAAGCGTGACGTCATCCCAAGTTGGAGGCCCCTCTCCGTCTACAGAGGGCCGTCTTGAGTAAACTCAAGTTTGCAACCCCAGATGGCGACCTGGTATGCTTGACCGAATCCAAGCTGTGACGCCTCCGTTATCTACAGAAAATTAACTTGCAGGTGAACCCATTTTTCTCCCTTCTACTCCTATTGCCGTATAACTACAACGAGTATTTCATTACAGCCAGAAAACTTGGGAAATTAAAAACTCAAACTTCACTGGAGGACGATGCAACAATGAAACCTTATCTAGGACTGATACCTATTTGAAGACGGAAAACTTCCAATTTATGGTGTAGCTTACTTACTATCTAACAAAATTTATAATATCTAGGACCTACTATGTATATTTGTTCCTGTATAGATCACTGATCTGGACCAAACCAACCAACCGATCCATCAGTAGACGTAGCAGATCATACTACAATAGATCACTGAACTGAGTAGATAATTTGAGGTAGTGTCACAGGACAATGGACAAATACATAGTAGGTAGCGTACGAGGTTTAGACAGTCCCCAATTAACTTCATAAGACCTGAACTGTACACAAATAGTATGTATGGGTTTTTATATATCTGTAGGTAATTACTCTGTATTCAATTGATCTCAGGTTTAAGATAATTAATAAATGATTTAATAATTCAAATAAATTATTTCGAATAATCAGTCGTTAGTCAAAAATTTCGAATAACAAAAATGATTCTTTATTAGTCATTTTCGAATAACGAACAATTTTGGATTTATTCGTTATTCGCAACTACGTATAACGAATTGATTATTCGAATTTTTCATTCGTTATTCGTAAATACATGTTGTCCAACCCTGGGCATCTCAAAAACATAAAGATTTCAAGCGTGAATGCCTCCGAAAGGAACTATGAAGGGTGATCCCTCTGGATCCGGTTTTTCCGGTACCGTTGAGAGAAACAACGCAAACCAATTTATTGAAGAGAATCTGCAACCAGAGCGACCTCCATGGTAGTAAAGGCGTTTCCCCGTGGTAACTGTCAGAAGAGTGTAAAGCCGGATCCGATACTAATTGAATGCGCTACGAAAGCAGAGACCAGGCGGATGATGGAAAGAGATCGTCTACTCAAGAGTATCCACTTTTACTTTGAGCCCGACCTATCCTATGTGAGGCTACTAGAACGAAAATTGAAAACAAACTGTCTTCCATCAACAAATAATTGAAAAATTTGCCTATTTCTTCCTTTTGATAATAAATTATTGTACATAGCAACGAGAGATGCGTAGAGAGCGTCCAGGCAAGGGGCCAACCCTTAGCATTCCATTCTCAAATACGAGGGAGTATGGGTACATACTGCTGTCGGGTAGGGTATTGAAAAGGACCCACAGTCAGTCTAGAGTCTCAGGAGTGAGTGGTGAGCATTCTATGAGCAGTCATACCTACGATTCTTGTACGAATGTACGATTCTCGTATTGTGTTGGCATCGTAAAACTCCGTTTCTAAGTATTCGAGACTTTTCAATGAACTCTGATATTTGTTTGGTCTCATAACTCAATCTTTTCATGTATCATTTCCCCTTCGCTATTCTGATCATAACTTTAATCCTAGATATATGGATACATCGATAAAAACATCTTTAATGATCGGACGCCTTCTTATCGATGGTACGTTATTCCCCTGGAATGCACCATGGGGTTTCGTTACTCTGCAAGTAAAGGATGGATTCAAGTTTCTGAAGGAAAATCCAAACATAAATCTGGACAGCTTCATCAACAAATTTAAGGCCCATGCTAGACAGGACCTAGCGATGCCTCAGGAGTTCGACTTGACAAATATTTATGTACCTTTAAAGTAATCTAATCAGAACGGCTTGGGAATGAAATAACACGATTCATTAAAAAAAAATTTTACAAAAACTATCCATCAAAATAATTATATGGTAAAAAAACAAGATGTAGTTCATAAATTTAAAATATTAAAAGAAAGTTCCATTCATGCAGCATGAGTTGATGAGC
>JAEMON010000010.1:17304160-17320233 GCA_030264115.1 Lygus lineolaris
AGGTACCTCTCATTGTCTCCAAGAGATGATAGTGAACCTCGCGGGAGGCGGGTATTTTATGTCAATAGGATCTTTGTAGATGGGCTTTTCTATACAGAAAATAATAAACCGTTTTGTAATAATTTGCAGCGTTTTTATTCAAGGTAGTGCCTATTTAGATTTATTCATAAGAATGTATATATTACGATCGTTTTGATGAGTAGATTTTCAGTAATTTGTTAGGAACTTTCTTTATGAAAATCTATTTTCTCCACTTGTGTAGCATCAACGAATTATTTTCAAATACCTATGACCTCACGATCGGTCTATAACACCAAAACGTCAACAACATCGAAAGAAAGAATGAGTAGATTTGAGCAGGACAGGTAAGTACATACGTCTATCTGGAGGAGGTGTTCCGAATTTTTCCTACTAAAATATGGTCAGGCTTATTATTGGTACCTATTCCCATTCCCTGACAAACTTTTGGTTCCCAAATCACGTCAGTATATAGTATAAATCACTCACCTATATAAAATCGGGATTTTGTTCTATTTTGGTACCTACCAGGAACCTGTTCCCCATTGGGGAATTATCATCTTTTTTTTTTTCTTTTCTGAAAGATAATGGCTCAAAAGAAACAATAATGAAGTCGTAAGGTAAAAAAAGTGTATTAGGTAATAATTAGAAAAATAATTTAACTGTAATTTTAGAAAATTTATTGAAAAATCAAAAAGGGGGGTCAGTCATTGGCGAAACCCGTCCAAGATGCCAATCAAACAAAACTCAACACAAAGCCCAACACTATTCTGCTCCTGATCATTGATATTGTAATATACTAAATTAATAAATTGATTGAATTAATTAATTAGGTATTATTAATCATTTTTGATTAATTAGGTATTCAAATTATTCCTATTCTCACTGCTTCCAATGCGATCTCAGCGCATTCTTTTTCGGTTCATTTCTTTTAGTGTGACGTAGGAAAGGGTTTCTCAAGAGTCTTTGGAACGGCGCCTGTTATTCAAACAGCTGAGATTTTATTCCAAGTTTTTTCCACATCAATATCTGGGCCACCAGAACGATAAACTATTTTTTGACATTTTATGTCTTTGCTTTGGCACATCAGCTGAGTGGCTCTTAAAGCTGATTTCCATGCTTTACACTCCAGGAAGCTGTAATTTCATATGCAGCCTCTTTAGGACATTTACTTGTCGATACAAAGGGTCTGGATCGGTTGAGTGGTGGGAACTAAAGACATAAAATGTCCCAATGTGTTGCAGACTCATATGCAAGCGTTTTTCTGATGATTTTCACGTACAACCAATCGTTGCTAGGGAAATATAACTTCCTCATTTTACAGTTTGTTTCAGTTATATGATAATGTATACCTACTTTTTATGTATAGTCTCGCGTTGACTTTTTTCCATCATGTTGTAAGCATGTCATAATTTTAATGTTTTCTTTGTATTGTCAGTGTTATTTTATTCCAAATAACAGTACAGAGGTAGACAAAATTTGATTTTGTCATACATGATAATTCCCCATTCTGCACTATTTTGGAATCCCTGGGTAATTTGGTTCCCACGGAATTTGGTACCTTCCCTTTCTGGAAATTATATCAATAATGCTGTGATGATTGCCGTAAATACCTCAATTGTGCTAAATGCTTTACTGCCTCAATGCCGAAATGCTTTACTGAGAGGAAGCAGAGGGAATGTTTTATATAATTGTGATAAGATGGAAGGAACGATAGAAACCAATCAGTCTTTAGGTGATAAATAACTTAAAGATAACGTTTTAGGAAGCTAACAAATTCTCACCCAGAATGATAGTGAATTTACTAGCCATCAAACTGTTATCAAAGAGATATATCAAGATAGAGCGTTCATAGTAAGTTCCTCCTTTCTCTGCAGCAACGTTATGATATAACCCGAACGAATTAATAAAAAATGTGATTAGGTGTGAGAATGCCAACGTAGTCTATGATATTACCGAAGCTTTTGTTTATTCTCAAGGGTCATCACCTCTGGAAGATTACAGTGACAAATAAGCGGCAAACGCGACTTTGAATTTTGAACGGTTGGACACAAATTAAAGAGTGTGAAAGGAATGGCTCGCCAAATAATAATTGGAAGAACGTTGTCCCATCGTCACGCAAAAGGTTTCATTAGCCCAGAATGGAAGGAACACAATAATTTCTGTTGACATCAAACGATCCACAATTGCCGATTAGTGCCACTTTGTTCTTCATTTGTGGAGTGAAGGAGTTTAGGAGTTTCGAAGTTCCCTTATGAATATTATACGGTAGCTTATCCGTGCGTTGCCAAGGATATTGTGAGTTTCCTAATTTCTAAATATTGACTTTGACAAACAATCTAATGTGAGGATATTTTTTGACTTTTGTAAAAATCGATAGTGGAGTGATAATTATTATATTCGAATAACCCAATCCTCCTCGCTGAATATTCTACGATATAATGTAAATTAATTCGAGGAAATTCAGCATCAACTTTATCTAATATATAAAATTCTCGTGTCACAGTTTTCGTGCCCTTACTCCTCCGAAACGGCTTGACCGATTTTGATGAAATTTTTTGTGCTTATCCGGTATCTATGAGAATCGGCCAACATCTATTTTTCATCCCCCTAAATGTTAGGGGTAGTCCACCCCTAAATTTTTTTTTTTTATTTTTTAGACAAAATTTTTTATTTCTATTTTTTTATGATACAACATACAAAAATACATACAATCCTCAATTTTCACCCTTCTACGATCAACCCTTATTTTTTAATAGCCACTGTCACGCGAGCGAAGCAAGCGTTTGGGATCTGGACAACCAACCGTCTAGAAATCCGGCCGTCTAGAAGTAACCGGCTAGAGATCATTTATATATATGGCAAAACAACGTTTGCCGGGTCAGCTAGTAAGAATATGAAAAAATAAAAATCTTGATGTTCATCCACCACTGTCTGCAAAAATATTTCCTCGGCTATACGTATAGCAAAAATGTTACGATATTGTAAAATAAGCTTCATGCGGGTATGATCAAGTAACGGATTAATTATTGAGAGCCTGATTACCACTCCTCCTGAACTATAACATAATCAAACGGCAATCAGCTGGTACCCACTTTAACCTACCTGCTTCTTTTTACATTGAAACGGAGATATTTACACAATGAATACATTTTCACTCATTTTATCCTTGTTTTTACAGCAGTATTGTATTGCTCTTTATTGGGGTTTTCCTGCTCTATTACCCACCCATCGCTATTCAGCGTTTTAACGAGAAAAAAGTCATCAACCATTGATGTACCTTGCACAATGCTGACCGTACAATGGCAACATTGATGACTCTAGGTCAAAATAAAGTCAGCATTTCATCGTTACTGCCTATACGAAACTCCATTACCGTTACCCCTTTCCGTTTCGGCTAAAGGAATGTAGAAAATAAAAAATTTACCTTAACATTGATTTAACTTCCTTGATTCACCATAAACATCGGATTGAACTTGACGAATTTTCTGGGCAATAGGTATACCTATTGGTAATGTTATGACATGAATCTACAACTCGACGTTGAATGCCATAACAATACACTTACAGATGCACGTAACACCTACCCATACTCATAACAATTGTCAAAAATCTCAGTAACATAACATCTTCCGGGTATATATGCTTTCACGAATCTTGAAAATCTCTCAAACTACGAAAGAGTCAGTCATGAAAACACTCCTACGATGATAATTTCCACGTAAAATGAGAGATTGTGGGTGGGTCCATTTAAAACGTAAGTTTATTCAAAGAATTGACCGAGAAACGGGAATGCCTCGGAGGGAGTAGGTTGACTCATGCCATTATTATACTCGTAGTAGAATTCCTCTTCATTCAAAGCGCTTCCTCCTTCGGGCAATCTTATGAACGATTTTTTTTATAAAATCCTCAAAAGGCTGATTCATCTTTACATGCAAGAGATGTCTATCTACCTATATCTATATTAATATTATACGCTGTCATTGACTCGAACGACTGCCATTTCCATGAGAGTTTTTGCAAAATTATGGGTAACTTCGGGCTCCAGTAAATACTCGTCCAATTTTCACCACTTATCACGTCGGATTGGGACGTGATGGAATCCGGCGAAAAGAACTTTTTGTGACGATTCCGTGAGCTGAGCAATTCAGTTTTCATAGTCGGGATAGATAGCTAAAAATAGCACATTCAAAACTTACGTTGGTTGATTGTCAAGCATTGGTTGATGTTTACGATCACATGGTTACATTATTGGAGTTAATTTTTGTCGAATAATAAACGGTCAAGCTTTGGGGGAATCGATTTTAACGCGGTTTTTGACACATAGGCTGGCCTACGTGAGTACGAAAATTTCTACTATAAAAATGCAACGGTTTTTTTGTTTTTGTATTGATTTTCACGTACAACCAATGCGTTACTAGCGAAGTGTAACTCCCTTAGTTTTCATAGTTTCGCCTCTTTTCGCCACTTTTGGTTTATTATTTTCAATAATGAACCTTTGGAATCGAGCACGAAAAAAAAATTTTAATTTTTAACCCGCCGTACGCCGTCCGCCGTACCACTTTCCTTAGTTACCATGATCCAAAATTAATGAAATTTGGTATACACAATTTTTAGCGTCGAATGAGACCTTGCGGAGCGTTTTAGGACCAACCGTTCGCTCCCTGTAAGGACTTAAGGGTTGAACGAGAAAAAGAGCAGAAACACGAGTGTGAATCGCAATTCTTCCCGAGTATGCAAAATCTCCGTTCAAATATCAGCTGTTCAAATGCAACTTTCTTTCGATTCCACCGAACCAAGTTTGTTGTTTACTTTCAGAAGCTTCCTTAGTTACTTAATTTCATTAAGAATGAATGATACAACTCTCCGATAATAATAATTACAAGAAGGTACCTACTCATTGTCGCCAAGAGATGATTGTGAACCTCGAGGTAGGTTTTTATGTGAACCTGGGTATTTTATGTCAATAGGATCTTTGTAGATGGGCGATCTATACAGTAAATAATAAACCGTTGTGTAATAATTTGCAGCGTTTTGGAATGCTCTAATTTTATCACAAAATCTCATGATCCCTAAGCCATTGTAGTGTAGAGGAAAGCTAAATTATTTGCGCTCAGTTATAAACAAATAATTGCTAATCACTAGGTACATGGTAGGTATACCATTGAGTAGTAGGCATTACGTACATGGTAGGTATACTATTGAGTAGTAGGCATTACGTACATGGTAGGTATACTATTGAGTAGTAGGCATTAGGTACATGGTAGGTATACTATTGAGTAGTAGGTACTTGTGAGCAGTAGGTACTAGACGATGCATAGACCTCTGATCATCTGAGGGGCTCTCGGACACTAAGATATGATTGAAATTAATGGCTCTTTCCAAATCAGCTGAGTGAGCTAAATTCTCTCCTGTTGCCCCTAGGTTTTTTCTATTGAGTATTGAGCAATGTAAATCAAATAGACATATCCATGCCATGATTTTTTGCCGTTTTAGCGGTAAAAATTTACGTTTCCGATTGTAGCTCGAAGACAACGCGTCCTACATAAAACGTTTCCGAGAAGTCAATTGAACTCTTTCCATCCCCTTGGCGTTTCCAATTGATACATCAAGTACCTACCAAGGTTTCGCCCTATTACCTACCCTATGTCTGGCTGCCTGTGTTTTTAACCGGTGAGGTTTGCTAGCTATTCTGATTTTCTCACGTTCATGTTCCATCAGGAACTAACTCAACATGAATTGAGAAGTAGGTACTGTTGAATATGAGGAAAGAGTGGGACGAAAAGGAGTACCAACCAAAATAAATGCATAACTAAATATTCAGATAACTAAATAATTGTATATTATAGTAATTGGATGTTTCTACTAAATTAGACCTAACATTAGACAATTTCGAACAAAATAAACTGCATTCAAATACCATATTTCCATATCAGAAGATTTTTCCCCTTTTTTTAAATGATAACCACTATTAGAAATAACGTACAGGGGGCAACGACTCGTTTTTTCGTCAATTGAAAGTGGAAGGAAAAAAAAAATTGAAAAGGAACTGGGAAAAAAGATTTGTAGAAATTATATCCTAGCAATTATTATTAAGAGGAGCGGGACAATTTCCTCACCAACCGAACTATTTTAACCGCTTAGAGGATTCACACTCGACTTAGTTTTACCTACCTACCTTGGTAATTGGTAGATTTATTCGTGCGACGTTAATAAATAGCCGCAAACCCCATAAATACCTTTGAAGGTCACCTGAAATTCGAAGTTAAATGACTACAGTACAACACTAGCTGATTCCTATTAGCTTGAACGACTGAAGTTAGTGCCTGCTCCGTGATATTTATATTTATGTACCTACTGCTACTGTGATATAACTATCAAAACTGATTCATTTCTTGAATTTTTAAATTCGAATTTTCGAATTTAGTCAAATTAGCTCCTAAAAAGGTGTTGAGTATTTGCACAAAAATAGTGGAGTTCTGAAAACGGTCCTCCTCACTTAAGAAGAGCTCAATGAGGACTAACCTACCTAATGTTTTTCAAAGGCATTTTGAGTCAAAACGACGCTTTTGAATCCTCCTGGAATTTTTCAATTCAGAGTAGGTACCAGTTTACGATAATTTCGGGAGGAGAGGAGCTGTGGGTGGCTAATAGATACCTCTCTAGTGCGTGAAATTAAAAACGCGAAATACAAAATTCAAATCTTCTATTCGTAGGCTCTCTCTACAATGGCAGAATTCGAATAATTTGATACTGAACTCGAAATTGATGCTCTACAGTCTACAACGTTAATTCGAAGGTTTTTAAATTGCATGTTTCCGACGCAAAGCAGGTTTTGAAAATCACAACAGCTTAAAAATGGAAAAAACAATGTTGAAAAAATAGGTCATTTTGAGCAACATTCCGACAATGTTAATGGTTCTAATGTGGATTTAGATATCCATGGATGTATAATTTGGTGTAGGTACGTTGGTACCTCTTTAACTGTGTAGTGAAATTTTCGTTAGAAAGCTTATTTTTTTCATGCATAAGAAGACGTCAGTTAAGGAGAACGATCAATATTCATGACTTAGTTTGCTCGATTCTACAAGTTGAAGAAAACTTCAACTTACATGCCAATTTCCGCACACGGTCCTCCATTGCTGACGATGGCACCTCCGATTTTCGAAGACCCGAAGTAGATGACGATCCCTGCAATCGCCCCGCCAATCACCAACAACGCAACAACCACTGCAACGCATATCCAGAGTTTCCTGCTCTTTATTAATCTGGAGGCCAAAACAAAAACAAACAAAAATCGTGAGACTTAAAAAATATTTAATCCTAACTTGAACGCTATTGTTTTTCAACGTAAATGAAGATTTCATTGTAGGCATTTGCAGCTAATAGTGAAGGGTTTGGGGGAATTCGAAACTCACTCCTTCCTGGTCGTTTGCATGTTGAAAATGACGGCAGGAGGGCAAGAAAGGTCCAGTTAACGAGATGACAATTAACAATGACTAACATCAGCGGAGCTCCAAGTTCCATTAATTTAAAATGGTCACTATGAGGGTCGCCTACCTTGGCATCATTACCTCGCTTTTTATCGCTGCTCTCCTTACAATATTTTTGAAGCTATAAATTTTAGAGAGTCGAAAAGTTGGAGGAAACCTATTCCATATATAAGCTGTTTGAATTCCACGATTGGCATCTGATTATATCTACACCACTAATCTGATGAATTGTACGGATATCTGTCTGTACATTTATCAGAATCATGGAATATTCTATTCCTCCGTTTCCAATCTTTATCACCATTTTTCGCCGTCCGTATCTCTGTTCGCTTTTCATCCGATAATTGATGTGAATTGTGGGATATATTTTGATTACTTAGTATAACTTTTATTATACTTCGAAATTTTTCATTTTTAACGTAAAGAAGAAGTTTTGGAGGAGGAGGCCCCCAAAATTTTTTATGATACAAACTGTGAAACTGGGAATATTTTCAAATCACTCCAAGCTGAATAACGGGCGCTCAATAAAGTTCTTAACTCCAAGCAAGGGGCAGATTTGGCGTACATTGTTGGATTAAATCCAAATTTTCCGTCCATATCACCCCTGGAAACTCTCATTATTTCAAGAAAACCATTTCATTATACAATAGGCCACTTTAAACTTAGGTGTACAAATGTTAACCAGAGTTGGAGTTTTAGAGTAGAACCTAGTTTTAGACCTAATTTCTATACTTTTTCGAACAATCTGTGAACTAGTAGACATCAAAAAATGAAATAGTTCAAGGCAGCTTCTCCTTTTCGTATTTGTTCGTCACTAGGGATCAGGTGTTCTATTAGGCTAGATTCATGGAGATAACACGTCATCAATCTCTACAAATAAAGCGTTTTACCTTGGAAATCTATTCCCTTCATTCTTCGGTTGAGGCGTTTTACAACATTCGCAAGGCATTTCTGAAGTTCACATAAGGCATTCCTCTAGCTACTTCTAGATTTAGTAAGTAGGTAATTCAATTGGAGATAAGGCTTATTACCTTTTTACGGCAGATTTGTGGTATTTAGAAGACGTTTTTGACACCATTCATCTCGATACCTATTCTTCGGATCATCTTACAGGCGTTTTCACCCTTACAAACGGAGCCAAAACCAAAACCGAATAAAACCGTTGTGGACGAGTGTTGGACGAGTAAAATTTAATTTTGACAATATTTTGTTAGGGTACCTATATGATATATGTACCTATAAGACTTATATAGGTCCTACATACGTAATCACTAAACATAGAGTTTTCGTGGTGCGAATAAGGAATTTTCAATTTATAACAAACTGAGATGTCAGCAAGAGGTAACTGAGCAAAACTTCGAAGCGCTCTCCTGAAAAATTTTGATTTTGAGAGATAAGGCGTTTTACATGTGTTATTTGTCAAAACAACTACTATGAAAATAATGTTTGTATTTTGCTGGAGAAAAGGCGAAGGACCGTTTACTAACCCTAACAGTAGGTATGGATGTTTGATGTTTGTTGGTGGATATATAATTGTCGGCTCAATGATTCTTTGGTGGGTTGATTACGCCTCAGCTAATAATCAAAATATTGACGCTCAACGTTTCTCGTCCTGGCGGTGTAGTTTTTTCCTGACTTAACACCAATGACAACATGGTAGTGTTTTCAATTATTGCCTGAATCCCCATCAACCCAGCCAAAAAAAGGGTTCAAGAATCTCTGGATAGTTTCATAATTAGGGGGAACTTTTATCTATAGAAAAGTCAAACCGTTGGGTAAACATTTGCAGCGTTTCACGCTCCGAGGTGTAGGTACAAGGATTTTTCGCGGTTCATCTGTGGCTCAACCTCGACGCAGACACAGGAAGATCCCGATGAAGAAGGAATCGGTCAACGACTACCAATCAAGTCTAAATTCGTCCACCGTCAGTGGTTGACCGGGTGAAAACTACGATCCGACCAGTGATTGACTGGGAGCGACCCGGTTTCCGGAGAGAAAGTCAAACCGAACGCGAAGCGACCTTCACCGTTTTATGTAGGTAAACCAACGAGCCAATTTTCCTCAATGTCCAAACAGAACAGTAAGACTGGTGCCTAACATCATTATTGCACAAATACAGGCCGTGTTGACTCTACTAACTGACAAAACACAACACATCGTATATTACGCAGTTTTTGCAAACAATGAACAATGGGATTTTGTATACCAATAGTTCACCTGCCAAACAAAAGCAATGTTTCGTACTTTTGGTAAGCAATCAAGTCCCGATCAATGATTGTTGTTGAGGGTGTATGGAGCCAACATTTCAGACTGCCTAGATGGTCAAATGATTAACATAGCAATCGGACCAATGGTAACCTCTACGCAAGCAAAAACGTTAAATTAATACTCTGCCGAGTGGAAATGGCACACTCTCGCGTCCAAGAAAATTTGAAATAAAAAATTGAATCAAAACTGTGTAAATGGTCGGGTTGATTTTTGTGAGTTTAGACTAAATCTCAACACTTCGTGAACAAAAAATACGTTGGCGCATGCATGGAGCGTACCGTTGATTCAATCATGATGAAAATCATACGGTACCTCAAGGGGCCCTACCCGCATAACCTCTGAAAATTTGAATAAAATCGGATGAAAACTCTAGAAGATATATGGCTGCGTAACAAGGAAATGCGGACAGACCGACAGACAGACATGCAACCAAGCTCTGAAACGTCAGATGCGAGTTGAAATATAAATTTTGGAGAACACCAATTTTTTCGAACTTTTATTTGAAAACAAAAGCTTCCGCTACCTTAAGTAGAATCGGCAGCTAAAGAGAAAAATGTTACTCTAATGTCAACAGAATGGGGGAAAATGGTTGATAGTGTTGATGTTCGCCGTCGAGCGTACGTATCTCCCTTCTTGCGTCCCCACGTGAGGGAGCGAGAAGGCAATGGACACCTAATGACGTCACACGCTTTTTCCTTTCCCTTTTTCGCCCTCTTCCGTTCATTTCCGACCAATCATATTACAGCTTTTTGGAAAGCTTTCAGTTAGTGCTATAATTTTAAAGAATAAAAAAAAACCACGCCCCCTCCTCATTCACACGCATTTGACATAGATTTTTTGCCGAACTTTTTTGCAACTAAGGCTTGACCTGCATTTTTTCGATGTCTGTTTACCTGTACCACGCAACAGGCAGCAATTTCGGGTCAACTTATGACTTGAAATTAACAGGATAGACTCGTTAGACCCCAGAATTTGCTATATAAATACATTATTTGTAGTTTTGGTGCCAATCGTCATGACAGTGCAACTGAAAAAATGACATGAAATACAATTCCACCTCCGGGATCTGTGCACTTAACTTATTGGTAAATTAACTGGCACACTAATTACAGTGTTCCTATTTGTGTCTACCTACCTACTGATGAATCAAAAACAGTCAATTCAACGGAGTATTGACCGTTCCTCCGGTTAACTTTTAAATATTGCTGAAACCTAATTCTAAGTCTATTTGACGTCAGAATAGAAAATAAAAGACTACCTACCATTAACTTATTCCCCTTTGTAGTTAGTTGAGTAAATTAGCCAACTCGGCAGAAAGGAGACCTCCCTGCTATTTAGACATGCCCCTGCCTATAAACCCATGTAGGTATCACATCATGTCATATAAGGATTTTGTGTGAATTGATTACTCTGATTGTCATTATTCATTGATGGATTTTACAAAATAATAAGAATTTCATAGTAGTGGATTTTACTAATACACATTACACATCTCGACTCCACATCTCAGTAAATAGTCAGGAACACGTATGTCAATCTCCTCTATCGCTTTGTATCGCTTGGGAGGTAAAGGCGCTTTAGGAAGGAAAATAATAATGTACGGAAAGCTTAGGATATTTCATGTTGAGGAACCTGATAACATTGTGAAGAAGGTGGGAAGAAGGTATCTTCTCTCACCTGGGACCTAAAAAAATCATCATCATCAGGTGTCCTAATAAAGTGCAGGTGCCATCGTCAACAGTTTTACAACCTTTACAACCTTTTAACCTTACAACAGTTTTACAACCGTTTGTAGGTGCCTACCAAGGTGAGGAATAAGTGTGAGTTTTAAGTTTTAAGTAACTCAAAGTTCTCTAAAATTCTCAGTTGCCCGTTTACAGCTTGGTCTATATATACCACAAACAAAGATAAAATGTAAATACCTACCGATTCTAGAAAAACCTAATCGTTACTCTGATAATGAGCAAGAAAGATGCTGTCTCCCATAGCTTTGCCGATTTTATTTGTTCCATTTTATGTAGGTAGATTAGTGACATGATGAGTCATTAAATACAAAAATAAGTTGAGCCAGAGAAAGAGTTGAGTGGCCATCAATCTCCAACGTCCAACCAAAGACCAATGTACAGATCAGCTAGACTTTGCTCAGATCAGCTCACTCACATTTATTTTACTAAGCTATGAGTGTAATATTACTCCTATCTACAAACGCTACGACAGGTTAGTCGTAGCGAAATACATGTGGTTAGTCGGGTTCGTTGCGAAATACCTGCGATAAATGCCATAACAATAGGATTAATTCTAATGGGAGTCTAATTCATCATAATCAGCCGTCGAAGTGATTCGCCTTCAACAATCTCATCATGTTGTTTGTATTATCGCGCGAAAATAGTTTTATGGCTGGCTTTATCACCCAACCAGACTCATCATCTCTATGAATTTGAAACCTACGTTTTGTAATTTTATCTTGTTTCAAAATACTGGTAGAAGAAATACATTGTTAATTCATTACCGTCAATGTTTGTCAGTGCCCAGTCAACTGAATCGTTTTTTTTAATTTCATTGAATTTTTAATGTCATTTTCCGGAATACCTTTTGCAGCTAGAACGCATTAAAAAATCGTAACTTGGTCCATTTCGGCAACCAGGCAGAAGTTTTTCACTTGTAGGAATGAAATGGTGAAAGTGTGTCCGTCCGAAACTTGATCTTTACCTAGGTAAGTACTTCTGCGCCCCATCGAACAGGTAGTAATTTACCACCTACTGGTGTTGAAACTACACCGGTAAAATAGGGACATCATGATTTATCTTCCAGCCGTCTTCTACCAACCCTACCATGTATGACCTTCAACTAACACTTCCGTTTTCTATAGATAGTATTTGTGAAGGTAAATCAAAAATTTGACCCACATGCCAAGAGTTGTCAGGGATTCCCGCTGAAACGAGTCTAGAACCCAACGAAGTTCGTATTCCAGCTGGAACGGAGAAACATCTTGGAGCAGAGCCTGTCATTACATTCCTTACCCATAAATATATTATAGAAACAATAAAGCAGTGGTTCTCAACCTGGGGGGGGGGGGGGGGAGAGAGAGAGAGACAGTCTGAAATAATAATAAGAGTTGATAATAATAAGATAATAATAAAGGTAGGATCAGAAGATATTAACAGTCAGGAACAGACAGGCGTCACGAGACCAAGATGACAGCTGAGTTCAATACCCAACTATAATAATTCTGGTGAATGTCGCCGTAACGAATGCCCCTTGTAGTAGCTTGTATTACGAAGATTAACATTTTCTCAAAATCGCTGTACTTCTCTGACCCTTTGATTTATTAAAAGATCCAACTTCAAAATTTGCACATGGTAGGTAGGTACTATACCTAGGGCAATAAGAAGAAAACGGAGTTACTGAAAAACGTTGTCAATTTCCACGGAAATAATGAGTTATAGTTATTTTCGTGGGAAGTGACAACGTTTTTCATTAACTCGCGAGCGACCTATCTACTTCATTAGTAGGTATAGGTATGTACCTACTTAGATAGCTCCTATCGAACACAGTCATGAAAGAATTAACTCAAAGTATTTATTAGTCTTTGACATTAACAATTATTATTAACTAGATCTTACTTGCATTCAAAAGTCTAAATAGGTACCTACTTACGAATACCTATACTAATGTAAAACGTTCTTGCATTTACCACTAGAATGAGATTTTGACATAAATTGCTTGAATATTTTAAATTTGGTGTGATTGGCCGACGTTTCATCTACATCTGTAGTTTATTAAACTTCATCTTCCAAGAATGATTATGGTGATGGTGATGATGGTAACTATGAAAACTCGAAGAGTTTCCCCAAATACTCGAAGTTAGTTGTAATACCTATTTCATTTTTTCTTCATTGCCTATATTTCATCATATCATGAAAAGTTCCATTAATGCAGCATGTGTTGATTTTGTGGGTGATTCTTAGACGAAAGTTCGCGCTGATACAGAAAATGCCATATATGTACTTCTAATAACATACCTAGTACCTAATTAACACCAAAAAACCTAGAAAAACACTCATTTTGACCCTTAATGTTAAAAATTTTACCCCTGGAGTATCTACTCCAAAAATTCTGGCCAACGAACTCATCTTTTTTTTGTTATTATTGACATTTTAATTTCTTTTTCTTTTTTAGATCGATCCCAGGGTCAGATATCGACTGGAGTGACATAAATATATATAAATATACGAGTAGGTATTTATATACATATGAACAAGTGCTAAACTTCAGGAATCGTTTTAGGATGGTCTAAAACGGATTTAATTGGAAAAATAGAAATAGCTTTAGGAGTCAGTCAGCTGATCCGGAGCCTAGGCATCGTCAACAATAAGTGCTGAAGAGTCAAGATACTAAATTACATCTTCATAGGGTGAATAGCGTAGAAATTAGCATTAGGAGCCACTAAGATCAAATGTAGTTACCGTAAATTCTAATCACACCCTACTGAAGCAAACCGGATTGTTTATCGGTATCGCATCACGTTTTTTCGATACATAATTTTCATGTCAGTTTTTAACCGGTTTGTGATTGCAAAAACACAGTCTTTGTTAAAATGTTGAAATTTTGCTAACTAAAATCTTGAAGCCATTGCAATAGCTGAATTTTCTCTGAAAATTCGCTAACATCTTGCACTCAAGTACCAAGTCAGGTATTATGGGGGTTGTTTGGGTACGTGTCTAGTACTACGAAACGTCAGTATAGAATAGATCACAGAATGACCATTTATTGACCGAAAATCCCGACCCCATATTGCCAGCTCGCGTGGGGAATACAATCATACTTGATCATAACGTTATAATAATTATAACCTCTAAGTAATTATATTCTTTTAAATATTAGAAAGTATGTGCTTACCCACTGGTAGGTTCCGTCATCGTTTTAGCCATGGTTAATTAGAGGATATAGTGACGCAGATGAATTTAAACCGCTCCTTTGGCTTCATATAACGGAGAAAGGTGTCACCCGGTGGGGTCCGGCGACCGTCTTCGACTGACTGACAGATCGCGCGACGGCTTAGTAAATAAAAACGCCGACGCCGAAAACACAGCCGGCGTTTTGCGGAATCGCACCCCTCCACACCGCATGAGGGCCCCTTCCCCACGAGGGACAGGGGGGGGGGGGGGGGGGTCCAACCTTGAATTGGTCGCCACAAAGGCTCACTTTGCAGCCACAACGATTCCAGTTCGAAATCCTTTGATAGCTCTATTATCCTCCCAATGATGTATGGAAGAAAATACGGTCTCAGCACTGGGGCAGACGGGAAGGTTCCAAGCTAAACGAGATACCTACTGAACAACAAAGACAATGCAACCAAATATCTAGGGCAGGTTTCCCCAAACGTTTTAGCTCGTGGACCCCTTTTAGCAAATTTTCGAAGAAAATGATTTTCTTCGAAAATTTTTGCAATGCAAATTTTTGGAAATATTCTTCATGGAAATCCGTTCCAGACCATTCTAAAACGATTCCTGAAATGTAACACTTCTTTTATATGTATATATTTAGATGTTTATATATGTGTCATTCCAGACGATAGGAATCTGACCGAGGAATCGAGCTAAAAACCTGAAAAAATTTCAAAATATCAACAATATCAAAAGAAAGGTTAAGTTCGTTGGCCAGAATTTATGGAGTACTCCGAAGGTTCAAATTTTGAAAATTTAGTTTTTCAGTACGCGTTTTTGAGGTTTTCGGTGTAAATTACCATCTTAAACATAGGAACATATATTATATTCGGAATCAGCGTGAAATTTCCAATAAGAATCACCCACCAAGGTGGTTAAAATCATTGAAAATTGAAAATTCGCTCATCAACTCATGCTGCATGAATGGAACTTTTTTTCAGGTGATAATCTACGGCGGGCCCCCTATTAGTCGAGCGCACAGAAACAGTTAAAATTCAGCTCGAAGCCCATGAGAATTGTAACTCATTAGTTCAAGATGGAAATAAGACAGAAAATAGAAGGAAATACAATGTTTTAATAGTGTTGATAAAACCAATTATTTTCTCGAGGGACAACTTTGTTAGGTGTTGACATCACTGACCCCTGTATATAAACTACTGTATCTAATTCTTATAGCCATTGTACCTATTCCAATTGAATTTATTGATTTTATGAATGTTGGAATTATAGAAACATACAATCAATTTTGATAGCGAGCAAATTTTTATGGTTTTACTTTTCATTACCTCCTCTTCCCCTCCCAATAAATTAAAAAAAGTCCCATTCATGCAGCATGAGTTAGTGAGCG
>JAEMON010000010.1:17360733-17372397 GCA_030264115.1 Lygus lineolaris
CTATTTTTTGAGTTAGGGGGCTTTTGAAACGTATAGGAGATGCTCAGGGAAAAATCGTTTTTGCTGTCTGGAAAAACTGGAAAAGTCAGGGAATTTTGGGATTCTGTTTCCGTAGCAACCCTGTAGAAGAATAATATTTTTGTTTACAAAAAAGTATTATTCTACAAAATCCCTAAAAAAATTTAAAATGTCGATAATATCAAAAGAAAGGATGAGTTCTTTGGCCAGAATTTTAGGAGTACTCAAGGGGTCAAATTTTGAAAATTTAGAGTCAATAATACGCTAAAACAAAACGTGTTTTTTGAGGGTTTTTTTTCTCGTGTAAATGGCCATCTTAACCATATTGAACGTATAGGTACCTACTTATTATATTCGGAATCAGCGTGAAATGTCCTATAAGGTCACCCGCCAAATCGCTCATCAACTCATTGAATGAATGGAACTTTTTAATACCTACTTATCTCGTATAGATCCTATTATTTCCCTTGGTGAAACTACCTATACCTCATATTCGTGACGAACATCCTGAAAACATCAATGGGCTTAAAAGAGGTACTTCCGGCACCAGTTTCGGTTACTCCAGGAATCCGTGAAATGGAAAACAATCGTAGGACCTCCGTAGTATGCCGTCGAGGATTTCTTGTATGTTTTTTCGAGTTCAGCTAGTTTACAGCAGACGTACACCTTTTTCCTTCTTGTGGAAGAGGTTGCCTACGTCCCTGAAAGCCTCTACCCGCATACCAACGCTCAAGGTGATCGTCTGGCCGACTTGGTTCTTTTTATATGTACCGAACTCTATCAACAAATTTAGTTCATACTCCAAAGAGTCCAATCACGAACCTTCACGTAAATGAAGGAAAAGTTCGGACAATTATTACGAAATAACCAATAGTCCGACAAGTAGTGTCGAATGTGAATATAAAATATAGAACCCCAGTGAAATGACGAAGGACGGGTTTTATCCCTCATTATTATTATTATTATTATCTATTCATTGCTTCCTCACTACCGAAGGTAGGAAGCTATATATTCGTGCAAGAAAAAAAAAAAAACATTGCGTCCTCAAATCAAAATTTCCACTTGCTTTTTACGTTTCACAGCTTTCTGAACAATCTTGGTTCCGTGTCTGTAGGTCTGTGGTCAATTCCTTGTCCCGGGCAAAACTATATGAAGTTATGGTCCGAAATCGATGAAACTTTCAGGGATTGTTTGGGCTAGCCCCGTGACGGTCCTCTATGAATTTCATAGCCATCGGACTATTAGTAGCGTGAGCGCCTAAGCGCATGCGCAAACGTGAATTTCGTGAAACCCCTGTATCTCAGTTCTTAATCGACCTATTTCTCTCAAATTTGGAGGGTAGTTGGGAGCTGAATCCAAGACAATCACCTATCAATTTCATTAGTTCTAGCTACTGTGCAAGCTTAAACTTGAAATTTGTTGCCATGGAAGGAAGCTCCGGAACTATTCGACCAATTTCGGTGATATTTTCAGGGATTAGGCGAGTTAGACCCTAGAGGGTCCCCTATGAATTTCATCGTCATCGGACCGCTAGTAGCGTGTGCGCATGCGCAAACGTGAATTTCCTGAACCTACGATTTCTCAGTCCCTAATGGACCTTTTTTGCTCAAATTCCGTGTAGGTATAGTTGAGAGCTGACAATTTACCTTCTAATTTAGACCCTAATGTATCAGTAATACCTACTGCGCATTTTACAATTTTAAAATGCACGTACAATTTTAAAATGTATTTCATGTCCATACCTCCGGAACTACTCGACTAATTTCGGTGAAATTTTCAGAGATTGTACGGTTTAGCCCTTACACAGTCCCATTCAATTTTATAGACATCAGACCACTAGTAGCGTGTGCGCATGTGCAGACGTGAATTTCCGAAACTACAATTTCTCAGTTCCTAATAGACCGATTTCGCTCAAAATCGTAGGGTAGTTGGGGGCTGACTCAAAACCTACGAATAGCTACTATACAAGCGCACACTTGAAATTTGTTACCATGGACGTAGCTCCGGAACTATTCTACCAATTTCGCTGGAATGTTCACTAACTGATTCTATTCGTCCATGTTTACAAAAGTAAGGAAGCTATACTGCCCACCCAACTTGGCAGAGGTTTTTTGTATAGTATTAACTATATTTCCAAGGTAACTAGGTGAAATTATTTCATACATCACTTTTCTTGTTTCAGGATATTTCACATACGATATGCTAGACATGGCCATCAACGATAGAAAATCCAAGACTTACGAACTTCTTCTGCACC
This sequence comes from Lygus lineolaris, assembly GCA_030264115.1. NCBI lineage: Eukaryota > Metazoa > Arthropoda > Insecta > Hemiptera > Miridae > Lygus > Lygus lineolaris. The sequence continues at coordinate 17,363,009 of JAEMON010000010.1, forward strand.
ACTTCATGGTAAGAATTTCATCAGTCTACGTCTTCACAGTCTACCTATTACAAGCCCACCTAGCAGACTCTCAGTGAGTTACGCAATCATTGATGATGAATTAACACTTATATAACTATGGAATTGTGTATAATTCTGCTTGAATATCGAATTACCAGCCCTCAGCGGTTAAATTTCAACAATTAGATACCATCTCAAATTCTTTTCTGCTGATGTCCTTGAATTTTCAGGTAATCCTGTGCTTCTCTACTGCCGTGACCGGAAGAACTTACCAGGGTTACAGCTTGATGGCGTTACTCGTCGAGGTGAACAGTATCTTCCTTCACGTCCGCCAACTAATGATCCTCACTGATTTCTCCAAGAACTCCATAGCCTACAGAGTCAACAACTCATTGAACATGGGTAAGTTTTGTTCATGTTTTTGCAGGTAGTTACATCTGTGAAGTGTGCCGCTTTAGCTGGGTATCTTCTGAGTATTGTGGCTATGTATGAGGCTGATTGCGGTATGAGTATGTGGCTGCTCTTTGGTTACACTCCTATTTTTTGGCGTTTAGATTAAGGGTGCTTACAGACTGGAGCTGTGATAAATGCGAGAGAAGAGAGCAAAGAGAGGGGTGAAAAGAGCACTCAAAGGAACCAATGGAGCCGTTTATATTGCGACGGTAGCGTTCGGCGACAGACGTCGTGTCGCGACTGTTGGAAAAAGTGTCGCCGCATGCTGGTGGACGGGCGACTGTTGCCTCACCCTGACGGTAGCAGTGACCCCCTCCGAACACCTTATGGCAGTGTTGTTATATCGACGGTAGCGACAGGTTGTCGCGTGTTTTTTTTTTTCTACTCTACTACTATGACGGAACACGATAAGCTGATCCAGCTCGTTGAGCTGCATCCTATCCTCTGGGATCATTCACTGGAAGGATTCAAGGACTGGTTTGAAAAGGAAAAAGCATGGAAGGAGGTCGCCATGGACATAGACTTGTCTTTGTACTTCCTGATTTTATCATAAAATTTGAGAAACTTCTCATGGTGAGCGCTTTCGTTGAGGGGTGACAGACAACCTTCCACCTTCGCCGCCCACTGCCCTCACATAACAGTCCCTCTGCTTCCAATACTCCAACTAGCAAACTTCTGTTCATGATGATGGGAGTAGACCAACGACTGAGCTCAGACAGAACAGAAGTGATCTGAGGAGTGCAACAGTAAGAATGGGAGTCGAAAACGTCGCAGTATAATCGCGAGACACCGGCGATGTCGGGCGACAGCGGTTTTATTACAGTCGCGACAAAACGTTGCAGTATAAACGTGGGCTGAGAAGGCAAGATGCACTGGCCCACAGCGTCCTGGTGAGGGAATAAACATGAATGTGATTCGTGCAAATTCAAGAGGGGATCCAAGCTTATGGTCAAAATGGAATTAATTTTGTATCAGGAAAATCTTACCAAGAAAACGAAGAAAGCAACCGCCCATAGGCTTGAAAACTTCTCCCATCCGTCCTTGCATTTGCCAATTCACCAAATCGACCTCCCGAACCAGTGACGGAATGGGCGAAATAAGACTGAAAATAGGTATCTATACCTGGTTTCATGCGAAAGTTTAAAACAAAAGTTTCAGCCTTATTTTGCCCATACCGTCACCGGTTCGGGAGGTAGATTTGGATAAGCAAGTGCGATAAGCAAGTGCGCTGTGCTTTGGGAGTCAAAACAGTTATAAAGCAATAATAAAGAAGAATGTTGAACTCCCTCACGGATTTTCGTTCCCTTAATCTCCGCAGGGAAAACCAACTGGTAAGCCACTCACCACAACACCATTGGATTCCAACCAGCATAGTTAGGGTTATTTCAAGAAGTCTGAATCTATCTCACCTTCGGGGCCACATTTTTCACTTCAAAACTTTCCCCCCTTTTTCAATGAGGAAATTTTCCGATCACTAAATAATAGCACTATTTACGCGCAGTTAAATTAAATTCAAAGGTTATTGTTGGTTAGTACGTTCATATTTTACAAGTTTTCGAACGAAAGCAACACGAAACTCCAGCAGCACACCAACTGTCTTTTCAATATCAATAGAGGATATTATTTTTTCGACTGAGCTAACGTTAGTACCATTTTGGTTACTTCCTCTCACAACTGAGAGTCTTTAGGTAGGTACTTGAGTCTTTGTGGACTAAGAGATAGATTATTATCCTAGGTCAGCTTCACAATCCAGCGATTTTCTATTCCCTCTCCTAAATGGTTTCACTCCCATCTCTGAAATTATACAATACATTGGTACGAAATCGAATCAGTTTTGTATGCTTGGGTAGGTGCACCTACAACCGTATAGATGCCTCTAGAATTAGATGTACACTTATCAGATTTTTCTGTCACATGAAACGTCAAAAGACAGTTTTTCAAAATTATTTAGGCACCCATTTGTCTTAGAATAATTATTAAAAAATCCTTATCGATCTGCTACCATGATTTTATTACAGGTGCCAATTCTTTTTACCTGAAAAACTTGAGTCAAACTCATCGGTTGAATTTTCAAATCTGCAGTGTGATTGTGATTTTTTTTTTAATTTTCCAAATTATGAGCAGTGATTTTGTGAGGATCTCAGCTGCCTCTGATTCTAGACTCTGATCTCAAACGATCAGGTAAGGGAGCATGAGTTTATATTTCTAAATTACTATAAGCACTTGCATTCATCTACAATCTAACCTGCTGGTGGAGGAATAGAAAATCGCCTCAACCCATCCATTATCTAAGATGGCCACGTGTCTAAGAACCAGGAAAATGGAAAACATGTAAAGGAAGCCTCGGTTAGGTAAAAACCGCTATCCTAATCTAAATGCAATTCAATATATTCAATACAAATTTAAATTCACGGGATTACGCGGAATAGACTCTAGAGGGTCCCCTATGAATTTCGGAGGGTAGTTAGAGGTTGAGAATTACCTTAGAATTTTGACACTATTGTATGAGCAATACCTACTGCGCATGCACAATTTTGAGATGTGTTTGGTAGTCATAACTCCAGAACAACTCGACCAATTTCGTTGAAATCTTCAGGGATTGTACAGGGTAGCCCCTAGACAGTCCCTTCTTAATATCATAGCCATCGGACTACTAGTAGCGTGTGCGAGTGTGCGCACTTTGAACGTGAATTTCTTGAAACTACGATTTCTAAATTCCTAATGGATGTGTTTGTTCCATCGTTTTCACCATAGGATCACCTATAATAATAACCCCAACATAATTGCAATACCGTAGTGCTTGAAATAAGTACCCTGGTACCTACATTAATAATAATAAATTAAAATTCTTTTTTTTCAGGTACGTTCGTCGTCTTCCGTATTCTGACCCTTGGATGGATGAGCAGATGGCTGATTCACAACCGCAATGACACCAGCTCTTTCATTTTCTACTTGAGCGGCACCTGTAAGTGTTATCTACATAACGTTTAGAGCGGGATTATAGACGGTCCTCGAGTTTTAAGGAGACCTTGAGATGGTCTCCTCGAAATTTGGAATACGGATTCCGCTTAAGGAATCATTGAAGGCCATCTCAAGGTCTCCTCAAAACTCGAGGACTGTATATAAATCCCGCCCTAAGGCTTGAAGTAAGTAAGCAACTAAAGTAATGAGCTCCGACAACGCATTCTTCTGGCAAAGGCCGAACTACTTATCAGCTGAAAAGTTCCCGTTTTACCTCTTCTAAAATGGCATCTTGCTGAAGAAAATTCCCACTTCCATTCAAGTTTACAAAAAAACTGTGTAAAAGAAAAGCGTTTGTTGAAATTGAAAGACAAAACGAGATGGTAAAAATAAGGAATCCTTGAAGACCATCTCAAGGTCTCCTCAAAACTCGAGGACCGTATATAAATCCCCCGTCAAGTCACCATTGGTAAGTAATTACTAAACGGCGGAGCATAGAATCGTGGCGGAGGAGGTTAACCTCAAATAATGTTATAAAACTCATTCAAACTTCTTTTCCGATGCTGGTATGGTCCCTTTAAGTGCATTTTTGATTTGTTAAAATATTCGAAATTGAGTGGAATTGGGCCGATTATCCGATATATCCAGCTATTCAAAACTGATCAGTTAGAAGCGAAATTTGTTAAGAAATTATTCGAGTTGGGGTTTCGATTAAGTCTATTGATATGCCATCGATTGTATAATCCTGAATGAAAGAAGAATTTTACTATGGAGAAATCATTGGCGCATTTTGGATTTTCAGGGGAAAGTGGGTATTAAATTCGTTCTATATTAATCGTAGGCACGGCCACATGGGTCATAAATTTGATCCTAAAAATTCGAAGAAAAAAATTTTCCAATGGACGACTGAAACATTTTCACAAGTACCTACTTGCGATGACTCGGAACAAAAGTCACGCCTCGCCCCTGATTGTGCCGTGATTGAAAGGCAGGGTCCAAGCAAAAATGGGGGAAGTGGGTCTGAGACTGCTACTATCTTTTTGAACCAGTTTGAATTTTGTTTATGCCTTCATACGTATGCCAGGTAGTAAGAAGGATTTGAGCTGCCCAAAACTAAAATTAAAAAAAAAATCTGGCAGCTCCCAGTCTGCTACGTGACCGGATTTTTCTTTGATTTTCATTTTTGGATTCTACCATCGATGTAGTATAAGTAGAGGGGGCTTAAGGGCGGGGGAGTGGTAGAGGACTCAAGTATCCCAGAATACCTTGCAAACCTGTTCTCTTCTCTGGTTGGCCGCTGTCAAACTGATAGGTCCCACAAATGCGCCTAGCGGAGAAAATGAGAAGTTACTTTTCACTTGAACTTCAAAATGAAGAGTCACTGTTCTTTGACATTTTATTTTCAAGAGCGCGGGAACTGCATGGGCATAAGGACCCATAGAAAGGTGAGCCCCCTTCATCCCATTGCTCCCTCTACTTATACTACCTCGATGGATTCTACGTAAGTAGGTGGGTAACCTAACTCCAATTAACATCAAATCTAGAGGGGAGGTGGGGGTTCAATGCCTGATTGATTCCAAAGGTTCCAATCCAATAATAGCCCCCCTCCCTGACTTCTGATAATTTTTCCTAACTTTTCCTGTCACTACAAAATCCCTGATTTTTTCAGATTGGTGGCCGGCCTGTAAATTTTTTCCAGACTAAACAAAGAGTTTAGAAATAAGGATAGAGAGGGTGTATCAAGGAGGGGGAAGAAGAGACCTAGGACTCCTCCCCAGGCTCCGCCTCTTGGTCGCATGTACTGGATAGCCAATGAGTTTGCGATGTCTTACCAGTATCGATGTTACACTATCAATTAGTATCGATATAATTTATACTCTCCATGAAATTCTTCTTTCATACGGGGTTTATACTCTCCATAAAATTCTTCTTTCATTCAGGATTTGTATGGATCACGAAAAACTCACCGACGACTTCCCGTTGTAGGATGTACCTACTTGAGTACATGGATATGTCTCATTGGTGTTCCGATGCACACGGTCGAAATATCGTCATCTGTGATGGGGAAGTGGGTCGGGGATAGGGTGGGGAGGGGGAGGAGGCATGCCGAGCGGAACTGACTATAGATTCGACGAACAGTGTGCATCCCGGAGGGGCTACTTTGGTATAGCCAACCCCCTCTCCTCCCTCTCACTTCTCCTTCACGCTATCAAGTGGTCTAGCCCACATGCGCCACCTCCACTTTCCTAGCCAAAGGGTTGAGGGGCAACTAGAGGGGCCTCTCTCCCGCAAGCGTTCAACATTTTGTACTCTCCTGCCTCACATCTCGACCTCCACCGCCTCCAAATAAACCCCAAAAATGGAAAAATATCACATCTCGACCTCCACCGCCTCCAACTAAACTCCAAAAATGGAAAAATAATGTTTCTAATTTTTTGTCACTATTTTCTCTAGTCATCGCCGCATCTAGCGATGACTGGAGCCCTCCCCACTGGGCACAATAGCTATATTTTACTACCACATAATATTATTATGCTAACTTATGGAAGTAAAACGTTGGTACATTTAATTTAGGACTTCATGAGACATTTGTTACAGCTCTAACTATCATAATGGGTATGAACACTACTCTCCTGCACCGCCTCCTAAAAGCTGACTACTGGCAATACCCCAAGCCTGCCACAACTCCTACGCAACAAACCGAAGAAAACCGCAAGATCCGATGAACTCTTGACTACTAAATTTCCATGACTGCCCCGGCAACCAACTTTTATTTTGCTGTCCAGAAATCGCATAACCCACTTCTCAGCATAAAAAAATTGGATGTGACTCTTGCGTTATTTTCAATGGTTCCACGACTCTTGATAAGATCCCACTGATGCGCAACACTGCATTTTTTCTGCTCCGCTATTTTCTAAGTTTTTAGTTTGTAAGTTTCTTAGCTTATTTGTATTGCCGAGCTTCCCATGAAAAGGCTTCTTACAGTTAGAACTTATGTTGTTTAGAAAAAAGTAAATTTTTAAAACGTGGTTGTGTAATTTACCAGCATTTCCTCTGTGCTACATGACTGAATGACTAGTGAGATTGGACTGAAGAGGTCTCTCTAATTTATTTTGTAAAAAAACACAAAATGTTTTTTATTCTAGTCATTAAATGTAATCTTCATGAGCCTTCTGTTTGTGCTATTTGATTTATCCGAGTAGTGTTTGTATTAGGTACTAGAAAAATTGATAACAATAGTTTATTCTCTGCAGTTGTTGTAATTCATTATTTTTTACTGAACTAATATTAATCAAGTCTTAACATGGAGTCAATTTCACGTATTTTTAAGGCATTCCTTTTTCTTTTGAAATAAAACTCGTACCAGAAAAGTTCTAATTTTATTGAATTTAAGTATCTACCGAGGAATAGTTCAACTGAGTTTCTGTGAGATTTTATATGTATCGTGATCTGGGGTGCTGCAGTATCTCAAGCAAACCCGTCAGTGTTATGGAAACCCTACACTGATTCAAGAAGGTAGTTGGGTGGTATTTTTTCGAAATTATCGAGATAGACGGATTCTGGTAGTGGGGGATGTCTACTATATATTTGTTCCCTGGGGTGTTACTGGGACTTTGGAGTTATCACAACTCTTGAAAACTACTGTTGGAAAGTCAAAACTACTATTCACAGCAGAACGACGTTGCAACAAGAGTTCTGAGAAATTTAGTTCAAAGCATTACGGAGAGATAGCTCTTCCATCCTTGGTACTTGATGTATCAATTGAGTCGCTGATTTCCTAAAGCCGTTACATCCATTTGTCAACAAAAATTAGTTTGGGGTATCGATGGATTCAGAATGGCCTCAGCTCTGACACGATTCTATGAGTCAAACCCCAAAAAAACGGGAAAGAAAGGTCGACACTGTTCAAAAACCCGACAAATAGTGAGCTCTTAGCGTGTTTTGCTTCTGTAACTTACGAAATAGCGGCTTTTGGAACTCGGCAAATTTTTAGAGATTGGCAAAATGGCTTTCAGGAAACAGGGTTTGAGAATCAAATGCCGCTAAAAACCCACTACCAAATTTGAAAGAAGGGAATCCTTCTTCCATGCCACAAACTCTTGATTCAGTCACCTAACCTCATCTTGACATATTTTCTCACCTCCTCCTTGGGGGGGCTGTAAGCTGTTGATAATAGTCATTTTCAACTTTGTGATAACTTCATCTCTTGGTAAACGCCAACATGTTATGCCCGCAAAGTGTTCTCTAAAAAAGAAACATTGACAAAAGGTCTCCAGTTTCAACAAACTTGTGACCACCTCAGGAGATGAGGTTAGGTGACTGAATCGAGAGTTCTTAGATTATCATTTACTGGCGATAATTTCAACTAATGTAGCCCATGTAGGTTCCTTGAACCATGTTTCTCACGACTCATGTTGGAACAGCAATTCTGCTCGTAACTCCAAAGTTACAGACCCCCCTTCCCACAGGTGGTCACAAGTTTGTCGACTGTGGAGAGGTTTTGTTGAAGTTGCTTTTTACATAAAGCCGCAGTTACACTAGCAGATGTTGGGCCCAACACCGAATATTCTTCGTCCTCTTCCCCCAAGTGTAACCCTGGGACAAAAAAACCCCGGGGTGCGTGCAAACATTGGTGCTCGGGGATGCTCGGTCAAAAGGCAGTTTTCTGTCCAGAGTCAAAGGCGGCGAATATTGGACAACTAGTGTATTCGTGGAGTTGAGAGCCAACAACGCATGTGTGTGCGTCAAGATTTGACAAACTCCGAGCATAGGTAAATATTCGGGCGAATACTCGGTGTTGGGCACAACATCGCAAGCGTAACCGCGGCATGAGCATGATTGCTTTTGTCAAGGGCAGAGGTCTCCTAGCTGGCTGGGGGGCTAGGATCACCAAGTTTAAAAAACAACTGTTGTTATCTACTGTTGCTTAGCTTACAGAACCCCCCAGAGAGAGAGAGGTTAGAGTTCCACTCAAACTAGCAGAACGCCAGTATGGCTCATAAGTAGGTACTGTACCTATCATAAAAATAGCTAACTCCTTTTTGCAGGCACTTTTGTCGTCTTTCGAGTTCTAACGTTGGCATGGATGAGCAGGTGGCTGATTCACCATCGAAATGAATTGAATATCCTAGTCGTCTACCTGGGAGCCGTGTGTAAGCATCTTTTTTTCGTTTCTTTGGTCAGCGTGGCTGCCAGTCAGACAAAACCAACTACGATTATTGAACAATTTTTTTTCCTCTATAACAGGGATGTTGTGGGGTTAGTTCAAGTTGGTAGGTATTTTAACGAATTTTTGAGGAAAGAACGAATTGGAATTGCTACAGCGATGGCTTAACATTCTAGTTATGCAAATTATTGAAGATATCCTCCATGGAGAAATCGGTTAAAACTGCATGAGTGGACCTTTGCTTTCATTTGTGGAACACTGGAGGTACACTGCTACAGATTGATTTACAGTATACGCCTACAAAGGTACTTTAGAGATCCTGGAACCATGAGTGATGATATGGTGGAGGCGTTAGACCCTGTGACAAGTTCTAGAAATGACAGGGAAGGCACTTCTAATTATATCAAACAGTCAAAATTGGTCTTGTGAAATAATCGGGAATGTGTCCACCACATGACTCGCCTTCCCAGGATTCTCTGATTTTGACGGGTCCAGTGAGGAAGTATGTGGTCCACTGAAGAGGACAGGAATCCTCCGCCTTTACTCCTGAGACTATGGTCAGCATAGCCTGGTGTCCCCTTAGACCACGTCTGTCTGATCATGGCAGATGCAGTACTGGGTCTAGGGGTCAGGAGCAAGTGTGCACCACATGGTACCTCACCAAGATCACGTCGGGGTCACCAGTGTAGAGATGCTGGAACCTTGTGTGATGTGGTGGAGTTGTTAGATCCGTGGCAAGTTCTAGAAATGCCTGGAAAGGCACTTCTAATATAGCATTTCCAAGTCAAGTTCAACCTTTTCCAAGTCA
>JAEMON010000010.1:17424879-17435838 GCA_030264115.1 Lygus lineolaris
TGGCGAGCGAATTTTCAAAGAATCGTTTTAACCTATTTGGAGGGTATGATTCTTAAAGGAAATTTTTCGCTGATTCCATATTTACCATAGATATACCATATTTATATTCCTATGTTTTAGATGGTAAAATTTACACCAAAAACCTTTTAAAAACAAATTTTATAGTGATTTTCGGCCCTAAATGTTCACAATTTGACCCCTTAGAGTACCTACTCCAAACAGTCTGTCCAACGAACTCATCCTTTCTTCTGATATCATTGGCATTAAAAAAAATTTTTTTTTAGATCGATCCTAGAGTCAGTTATTGTCTGGAGTGATATATTATACTTGTTCGAAAATTCGATAAATGGGGGTTCCCATTTTCGAAAAAACAAAGTTGGTTTCTAAATTTCAACACTATCATGAAATCTTGATTTTGGATTTGAGACTACGTACCTACTCCCTAACTCGTTTTGAGGGGAGGGGGACGTCTCGGGGAATGAAAATACGTAAAATGCTGAATACCCAGCTCGAACTTTTTGTTTCAGGTGATCAGGGAGAAGGTTTCCACTTCGACTGTTTTGTTGGTAGCTGAACAATGCAAATCACTGAAGAGATACTATGTTAGACGAAACGCTGTAATCCTTAAATGCGATTGGCCATGTAATCCTAATTGGGAAGACAGTTATTTCAATTGGCTGAAAAAATCGTCAAGGTCTTACGAAGAAACAGAAAATGAAGTTTCAAGAATACTGGGCTTTCGATGGAAAATGCTGTCGGATAAAGAATTTGTGGCGCTGAACCCGCCTTTGTACACATGAAAGTAAATAACACGTGTTTACCTACATAATCATCTATTTTGTATGGTTCCGAAATTCATGGGTTCACTCTTCTGGCCATGGTCGTATATAAGACCCTAACACTCGATTTCCACGAAAACCCTCAATTCGCATTCAAATTCGATTTTCTCCCATAATCCCTACAGTAAAATAATAAGCAAAGTTTTTTCTGTAACGTGCCTATTTTTTACCTATTTTATCGGAGACATGGACCCGTTTGAAAAAGAGGTGATTTTGAAAATGTGAGAAAACTCTCATTTTAGTCCGATTTCTCGCCTACTGAATCTACTGTAAATGTTTTCGTAATGCACTAGGAAGATAGGAAATTTAACGCTCTTTCCAACGGTGTCCTTATTTTTGATTTTAAACAATAAGCTAAGGGAGTTATGACCATTTTAGTGGCTAAAAGTCGAAAACAGGAAAAAATTCTTAGAAGTGAAAAAAACTCACGAAAATGAGGGTTTAAAGAAAAAAGTCTAAAAAAGATACTTTAAGAGACACTTTTTGTTGGAAATTAGTTGTGGAATCGATTCCCAGCCAGAAGGTTCTCCATCTTAAGAAGTGTGAACACACTGTAGGTATATCTGATGATCCACGAAAGATCATTTTTATTATAATGTTCATCATGTTGTTGTCTCGACTATTTTTTTTAAACCGTACCATTCATTCATTTCAACACTTTTTAGGTCAAAAGTCGTTGCTTGGACCATATTGCTCTCGAACATTTTTTTGGGGGAAAAATTATTTCATAAACTAGATAGGTAAGTACCTATCAAGGTATTTTCAACCATGCCGTCATGTTTTCGGGCCTTGTGAGACGTTTGGGTCGTTACAATTTGAGTTGATGATGTGAAATCAGAGCCTCACACACATTTCTGTCTCTTTATGCTGTGGGAAAAGCGATGGGGCTGAGGCTAGAGCAGTGAAGCAGATAGAAGCCTACCCATGTGAAAAATCTTTTTGACGTCTGTAAAAATCCCAAAGAGGAAAGAAGATAGCTAATTAAAAATGATAAATAATCGTGTACCTGTGAGAAAAATAACTGTAGGTGCCTATTCGGAACTGTATTTTTTATAATAGGTACTTCTTGTGTCGCAATCAACACTTAAAATGTAATCTTTTTTTGCTGTCTTTCTTGGAGTTCCGATTGTCAAACGTCTCTATAAATTGGAGAAGCAATAATTTTATAAGCTATTATTGACCCGATGCAAGTAGTTTTGAGAAAAAATAAGTTCTCAAATCATGATAATTGCTCATTGTATATAATAATTGATACACAATTATACCACTTCACCCATCTAGTACCTACAAAACAATTTGAATACGTAATTTGAGCACGATCTGTGAAGCAATTTTTATTAATAAACTTGAGAGAGCTACCATAGATTGCAATTTAATTTGTGGTACCTACCTACTTCCCTCGTGTAATAAATACTTTCCATAAGTATTAATGATATTTTAATGTCTTATTTTAGCAAGGTAGTATTCTTACAATTCTTCAGAGTTTTACAAAAAAAATTTGTATTTTTTACACACAAAAAATCACAAAGTATTTTTATTTTGTGAATGAAAAATAAGATTAAAAAATAAGTTAACTATTTTTGATTCGAAAAAATAACGGAATTTTTGATTAAAAAAAAATTAAAATAAACTAAAACTTGTATTTTTGGGCCAAAAAAAATAAAAATTTAAAATAACAGTTAATGTTTATCTTATGAGGAAAAGACTAAAAATTAAATTTTGATTTTAATACTTTGGAAATTTATTTTTTTAGATAACAATAAAAAAAACTGTTATTTTTCCATGTTTACGAAAAAACGCATTATTTTTACTCTTTCAACCCCTGAAAATTATACCTACCTAATAGTTTAAATTCAATTAACAACGTTTAATTTGAATTATATAAGTCTAAGTAATTCTTCAGGGGGGAGTTTTATTAGACAAAAAAAGTTATATAATTTCAAAGATTGTAATGGAATAGGTATATAATAGTCCTGAGAAGGTTGGTAGGTACCGTCCACTCAGTTCTTCGCTGCAGGTACGGGTAAACCAGGGTAATCACCTGATACATTATAAACGTTGGTAAAAAAAAAATCTAGAGGAGTTTCCGCAGATTCACTAATTATTTTCCTGTTATTGAATATTCAGTTAATTAGGACGTATACCTACGCCACTCCAAGGCCAGCAAGCTTTCACGGTGAACCGGATGACCTCTTCTGAGGGGCGATTCGAACACAAGGTATCTGCAGTCAGATTACTACCTAACTGAGGGGAGTAAGGACCAGGAGTATTAACGTATCTTCTAACTTACAGTAGTTATTAAGATATTGAATCGTTCTAAGAAAAGGCTATGTACCCACTTTAGAAGCAATAATTATCACCCAGACTTCATCGTCCTCCCTTCAGTTAATTGAAGTGAAGTCAAAAAGGTGTGGACAACATCATTACAGCAGGTAAGCAATGAATAATGTTAATTCTAAACACAAATACACAGGTACCTATTATCTAATAGTAGAAACTAGTAGCTATGAATTCAACTTTTGTTAGGAAAGTACCTACCTACATAGTAGGTAAAATCGAATAATACTATGCTTGCGAAACCAAATTCACTAATACTAAAGTTCCAATAATGCAGTACCTACCTAAGACTTAATGAGCAAATTTTCAAAGAACTAATTACTAAGTAGGAAGGTACGATAGCATGTTTTGTTAATTTAACCGATTGTTACGGATTTTTTACCTATATCATAGGTTTTAATATGATCATCATTATAAGGTACCTATATCATGGGTTAATGTTATAGGAAATGTTGAGCTGATTCCAAATAAGTTTCCAAAGTTTTTAAACCAAAAACTCTAAAACATAATCGATTTTAAGGACTTGAAATTTGACGCCTAAGAATGCACCGAAATTTCTGATCAACGAAACTCATCTTTTGTAGTCGACAGACTACGATAAGCGAGGTTAGAAGTATAAAGGTGTCACAAAAGTTGCGTTACGAATTTATTCTTGGTTCTACTGTACATAAATACGAGGTGTAAAAAGTATAAATATGTCCCAAAGATGCGTTACGAAATGTTACGATAAGCGAGGTTAAAAGTATAAAGGTGTCACAAAAGTTGCGTTACGAATTTACTCTAGGTTCCACTGTACATAAAAAAGTATGAGGTGTAAAAAGTATAAATATGTCGATTTTTCTGTCGACTTTCCACATCTCTCGCGCAGAGTGAGAGGTCTTTGGATTTTTTAAAATATTTTTTAGACCGTACCTACCTATTCAACGTTGATAAACAGTCTGGAGGGAAACAAGGTAGGTACCTAGGTACATTATAATAATATCAGTTCCAGTCATGCAGCATGAGTTAAAAGGCACCACCTGTTCCATAACTACTAGGTAGGTACTCATAAAACCCCTGTGGTGAATCAGGTCCGAAGCTGCTTGGTTCAGAATGAGCATGGAGCCGTTGACAGTACAACAGGAAGAGCGAATACTCACCGAGATTGGCTACAGTAGAGATCAGCTCAAATCGGATTTGAAAGATTTGAGAGAATGGTTGGCAACTCAACACCATTTTCCACCATCGGCTCACGAAGGTTAGTGTAAGCATAATTTTGACCCATACATGGGTAGGTACTATTTCCTAAAATAGGTACTTACGACCTACAAACCTGCAATGGTGAAGCCAGACAGTACCTGCTGAAGATAACATTGTACTTATGCCATATCATAAAAGTGTAAATATATTTTAATCTAATTATTTCTCATTTTAAGACGCCAGTAATATGAAATGAACAGTAAATTCATAAATTTAATGTTACGAAAAAATTACATAAAATCCATTCCCTAATCTTCATCCCAATTAAAAATAGCTTTCCTATATTAAAATCAATCACCTTGTTGGCGCAGAAAAAATACAAGATTTCTCCGACAAGTTCAATTCAGTACGCTGAATTAAGAACGCTTACAGTTCATGTACGCTGAGCATACAGTCTATTGAGGCGGGTTGCAATTTTAATTACTACCCTTTTGCCTCCCGATAATTGATCCGTATGTCCATGGCCTCGGTTTCCTGTGGCTTTGAATTAAGAAAAAAATTCCTCCATATTAGGTCTAATGGCCTAAAGGGACAGCTGCCTCGCTTGCCCCACCTTCGCTATGCCCTTGCCTACCGTCCGTACTAAAGCACCAACCGTTTCTGTTCCTGTTTCTTCAATTAATGTTTCAATAGATTATACAAAAAACTCAAAATTTGATCTACTCGTACATGTTTGAGGCGTGCCAAAAAAACCTAGCAAGTTATTGTATTACCGTGATTCTCGCAATTCAGATTCTAATTTATTGCGGGTTTTGGAATCTCGAGTCCACAAAGATCATTGGGATCAGACCAGTGGGAGTCATTGCGTACGAAGCCTTCCCCAATCTCTTCATATACCAACCATTCAGATATACGGTTTTGTATACCAAAGATATACCAACCAGATACAGGATCTCTGGTTGGGTAAAACTCCCGCTGTTAAAACGATCTAAGTGGACTCAAGATTCCAAAAAATGTTCCATTCATGCAGCATGAATTGATGAGCGAATTTTCAAAGAATAATTTTAACCGATTTGATGGGTGATTCTTATAGGACATTGCACGATGATTCCGAATGTACCATATTTATGTTCCAATGTTTAAGATTGTTACAACAAAAACCTCAAAAAACACGTTTTTTTAAGCGAATTTTCAAAATTTGACCCCTTGGAGTACCTGCGAATAATTTTCTAAAACTAATTCTGGCCAACGAACTCATACTTTCTTTTGCTATTATTGACATTTTAACAATTTTTTGGGTTTTTATCTCGATTCCAGGATCAGATAAATTGTATGGAGTGACACACACACATATTAAAAAGTGTTAAATTTCAGGAATCGTTTTAGAATGGTCTGAAACGGATTTCCATGAAGAAAATTTTCGAAAATTTGCAATACCTGCTAAAATTTTGAAGCCGTTGCAATAGCTCCATTTTCTTCGAAAATTCGCTAAAACTGCTTTTTAGCAATTAAAAATCCTGAGAAGGCAACGACCATCCAAACTACCATTCCAAGTGGGTAATTTCTTCTGTAAGACTAAACACTTTGTTTTGATGTTATAGAAACGGACATTTTCTACAGCAATTTTTTAGTTGGGTCTAAAGGCAGTATGGAAACAGCAAAGAAGAAGTTGGACATGTACTACTCCTTGCGGGAGAAGGGAGACGTATTCACCGACAGAGGGAACCCAGCCTATCTAGATGCCAATAGAGAATTCGCGTAAGTACCATAGTATTACATTGCTGACCTTTAAAGAAAATAAGCCGTTTGATGTGTAGTAGCGGCTGGTGGGGGCAGGCAAGGTAGGCAGTGGCTGCTAATGTAATAGATCATATTTTTCTTAAATTATTCTATTATTCTACCCTTTTCTGAGTCAATGCAATATAAATATTCTTTGCTTGAATGATTTATTATCAAGACAACATACCTAATTAGTTGTTGTATTTACGACTTTGAAGAAGATATTATTTATATACTACTACTTTATTTTTACTTAATTAGTCCTTACCAGTTTACCACCCTCCCATAACCATTTTTCTTGAGATGTACATATTCGTGAACTCAGCCTCATTTCATTACATCCCCTAAAGCCGCCCTTGGTACTCAATGGAAGGTCCTCAGCCTAACTCCAAACAACTTTACGCGATCTACCATAAACTTAGTAGTTTGTTGTGGGGTAATAACAACAATGGGGAACTTGTATGGGTAGGAATTTCGCACTTTGAACAGCAAAATCTGATTAAGCGCCCTTCAAAAACCCCAATTTTCAGCATGAAATTACGCCTGGTTTAACCAGAAGACAGGTTGAAAGGGATTGCGTGACGTCATGTAGGTTAGGGAGCTGTGGAACCCGCCCAGTAAGGTTAAAATTACAAGACCTATTTTCAGCAAGTTTCAATCATCGTATACCCAGTATATGGCATCTTTTTGGAAAGCCCTTTCTAAGATCTTCCAAACGCTGAAAATAAATAAATAACCATGCAAGTTCCCCATTAGGAAACATACAACAATGTTGATATGCAGAAAAAGGGGGTATTGATGACGATACTATGACAACCCAAAAATCTAAACGGACACAGAATCATGTCCCACAAGCCCATTTCTTTAACTTCTCTAGAGAGCAAAAAACTGTGAATCAAACCAAAAAAGAGGACTCTGAAGATTTTTAAAACGATTTCATAGAGTTTTGAGGGATTAATATAAACCACTACTGGTTTTGCATTTGTTGAATAAAGGGGAATGGATTGAAGATAACCGTGCTCACACTCGTCTTTACGCCCGAAATAATGTAAAACACCCGCCTTGCCAGAAGTAAAAGTGAACAAGTAAATTTTGACGACTTGACAGGGCAGCTGGCCAAAGTTTTACACACTTTGAAACGTCAACTGTGGCTATAATACTTTATTTATCTTGAAATATTTTTTAAAATAAAACTGTTCTCTGACAACCCAGGTTCAATTAATCAGAGGATCGGGCGTCAATAACAGAATAACGTCAATTTCGTTAAATTAAGTGGGTACTAAAAGAACACTTGTTCATTTTTAATCTAATAACTCTCACCTAGGTCGTGTACCTACTTGTTCAAACACTTTAAATTCTTCAAATCATCAATCAAAAATCATTCAAAAATATTGGATCATAATCTATCTATTTTCCCCGTTAGAGTGAGATTATTCCCATCCTGATGTTACCGAACTGAGAGATCGTGGCAAGTGGTGGCTTTTACCCTCTCATGGGTTCGATAATTGACTTACCTACGTATTGATTTTTACCTGAACAATGAAGGGCAGCCGTCGTATTTATTCATTATTCGAATTTAAAAGTTTTTAAATTAATTAAAGTCGGATTGAAATACATAATTGGTGTCTAGGTGACTTTTAAATCCGGCAATAAAGTTGAGGGAATGATATGAACGCTTTCAAGAGTTGGTGGAGAGGTGTCATTAGGTATTCTTCTTCGTCGGATACTGGCAGTTTGGTCCTTTACCGTGTTGGCCGACGATGATGGAAGATCCTGGTACTTCGAGGCCGAGAACCAGAAAGTGAAGATTAAACGGTTCAAGTAGGGCCAACCAAAAATATAAACCGGAAGTAATCATAATCGAGGATTTTCCCGTGAATATTGGGCGATGGGATTCGGAAAAAGATTCCTGGACTCAGGACGGTGATATTGTGTAAATACCTTGAGTATACCCACTTGTAGATCGCACCCAAATTAAATTTGTCAGATTCTTCGATTATCTGATTGCCTGACTACAAGAACCTGCCAGAGCCGCCACTGTTTTGATGTGGAAACTTGATAGCATTTCATAGTCTCATAAATAAATCATTAGTAATTTCATTTTGAGAAACTATTATAATCGAATAGTAACCATAATACGAGTACATTGGATTGGGTAACTAATTGCATCGATTTAGTCTCCCTATCCAGAGCGATCAGATTCAAAAGATGATTCGGTCTAACTGAAGTAAAATTTTTCTGGAACAACTATTACAACATAAGTACTTCAACGTGAGTACTTAGTGATAGGTATCTACGTAATTATACCCATTACCTGCATTAAGTATAGGAAATCTCTCATGCATTCTTAGTGGATGCATGACTTAGAAATTGCAGTCTTCCAAAGTAGACCAGTTTCATAATTCATAATTACAACATAGTTGGATCTAATGAGGGAAATAACAATGATCAAAATCAACTGTTTTTTGTGTTTGTTTTTGCTTCCTCACAACCAAAGGTACATACCTATGGAAGCTACGTATTCGTACAAGAAAGTAAAAAAAAATGTGTGTTCTTCAAAATCAAGATTGCCACTTGGTTTTTACGTTATAGAGCTTTCTGGACAATTTTGGTTCCGCATCTGTCTGTCTCTCTGCAGTCAATTCCATGTCCCAGGCAAAACTATATGAAGTCATGGTTGATGAAACATTCAGGGATTTTGCGGGTGACGTTCCCCTATGAATTTCATAGCCATCGGACTATAAGTAACGTTAGCGCATGCGCAAACGTAAATTTCTTGAAACCCCTGTATCTCAGTTCCTAATGTTCACATTTCGCTCAAATTTAGAGGGTAGCTGGGAACTGACTCCAAGACAATTACCTACGAATTTCGTTACGATTGGACCAGTCATAGGAACTTCTGGCCCTATTTTGGTTAAATTTTCAGGGATTAAGCTAGAGAGTCCCCTATGAATTTTATCATGCGCAAACGTGAATTTCCTGAAACTACGATTTTTCAGTTCCTAATCGAACTATTTCGCTTAAATTAAATTCGGCGTGTAGTTGAGAACGGACCCCCTTCTAATGGCTTCTTCTTTGCCTTCTGGTATGGGCTGATTACCTTCTAATTTAGACCATACCTATTGCATCAGTAATACCTACTGCGCATGCGCAATTTTGAAATGTGTTTCATGGCCATAACTCCCGAAATACTCGACTAATTTAGGTGAAATTTTCCGCGATTGTACGGGGTAGCCCCTAGACAGTCCCCTATTAATTGTACAGCCATCGGACCAAGCGTGTGCGCATGTGCAAACGAGAATTTCCTGAAACTACCTACAGTTCCTAATGGACCGATTTCGCTCAAAATCGGAGGGTAGTTGGGGGCTGACTCAAAACCTATTAATTTTATCACAGTTGGATCAGTAATAGCTACTGCGCAAGCGCAAATATTAAATTTATTGTCATAGGGATAACTCCGGAACTATTCCACCAATTTCGCTGGAATGTTCACTAACTGATTCTATAGGTACCTACGTCAATGATACAAAAGTGAGGAAACTGTACTGCCCACCCAACTTGGCAGACGATTTTTTTTGCATTACCTACCATTATTAAATTTCTTGAGGGGATGGTATCAAGAACTGAAACTTAGGATTGTAAAAAACAGGAAGTAGGAAGGATTCAAGTGAGTATTTTTCATTTTTGAATAATGAAGGCAACTTTGAATAAATAATTCAAGTAGTCCCCTACCTATCTAACCATGCCAGTTTTAATGCTGACATGGTTAAGGAATAGGCAAATATTATAGATGTCAAATGAGCACAGAGTTGATGAAACTCACTGTGATTACCCCAATTCTGATCTGGCTTACAGGGCAATCGCGAACTTGGAGAAAAACGATCCAGACGGCAGCCGGATTTACCTGGCGAAATTAACCAACCCAGAGAAGTTATCGCCACTCATAGTACGTGCACTGTGCTTTAGTGAGATGTGAGACATTTTATCGTTGATAGAATATGCATTTCCTTACATCTTCACATATTATGTATCTATTTAAAACATTTTAGTTTAGTAATGCATGCATTTCGGGGGACGTTCCTTCAAGCGGGAAATTGTCACGAAACTGAACAGTATTCCAAAATCAGCGACACCCAACACATGAATCCGTGTGGTGCTAGTCTGGCTGCCCATGGTAACGTCGGGAATGTCCAAGTTAACAACAAATTTCTTCGGAAATTCGCTATAAAGCACTCAAAACTTTGTCAATAAAAATAATGTATTTTTGGCATCAACCCTTCACCAAATGCACACACACAGACATTCGGCCACCTATGGGTTTTTTTTTAAACGGATTTGGATTCACGGTGGTCTAAACAACGAGGGTCGGAATTTGCTATTAAGACCTCAGAATCGGATTCAGCCCCTCAAAAACCCCTGAATCCCAATTTTCAGCACCGAAATTCGATTAGTTTGGCTAGAATGAGCTAATGGAAAAACGCGTGACGTCATCTGGTATATTAATATCGGAATTAATTCTTAAAGATTTTGGGCAAAGAAAAAATAAAATAATATATGAAATAGGTAATGTTTTGAGAACTGTCATGTATATTCCCCCACAAGGGGCACCATAGATAGGTAGTACAAAAAAAGGAAGGAGAAGGGAAAATTGAAGAAGTAGATATATTGATTGAAGTAGTCTCATTAGAGGCACTAGATACCGAAATATATCTCTCCCATCACGGCGTTCCCACATGAGAAACGAAAAGGCAATACATAGGTACCAGATGACGTCGCACGCTTTTTAGCGAATTTTCGATGCAAATGAAGCTATTGCAATGGCTTC
>JAEMON010000010.1:17444908-17464165 GCA_030264115.1 Lygus lineolaris
AGCCGTCAAGGTGAAAATGAGCCTCTTCACTCATCACTAATTTCATAACTAACACAATTTGTTTCCTTCAATAAATTTCCATTGTGACTGAACATTTTAAAATGTATTTCAACCCGATATCTTCAAAATGGATGATTTGGCGGCTATTTAAAATCTTCCCGATCCTCGTGCGCCACCCTTCCTTATATTAGTACCTACAATGAGTGACTGTGAATTATTGATCAAATTCTCCACCCCACCTCTGACGTTGAGTGAAATCCCAACAGATGTCTCTGTCGACGGATTCAACCGCCCCCACCGCAACTATGAAGTGGGGGAAAGGGCTTGACACAGTGACCTCGATATATCGCTCGGTAGCTCATCTCCTATCACTGACCTACTTCTACATTCGTGCCTTACGTCTTCCAGCCCTCAGTTAACTAGATTATCTCAGTCTTGCCATTGGCATTGAGAAGAGGCAGTCATGTCCCACCGTCCGCGATCTGCCGACCTCGACCCCCAGCTTTACGTCAGTGCCTCGACTCACTCCTACGAAAGTGCTTAAGTTTCCACTACCAGCGAAGGTAGGTAATAACTCAATGACTTTCGATAAGTAGAATTACAATTTCACTACAGCAGCGAAGAAACCCTTAGAATCCATAATTTAGTTCATATCGGTCACCTCTCGATAGTATTAATTTAGTAAAAATGCCATGAAGAACTGATCAAGAAGCACCTAAATCAACAACAAAAATTCGTCCCAATCTTGACTTCCTTTCTTATCTTTCTTTCCAATATTTACTGGTGTCGAAACATCCTAAATTTGGACGATTAAGTACCTACCTACAGATCTCTTGACTTTTTATCTTGGATCTTACTGCCAAGAGTATGTTACCTACCTACATACTCAAAATAATTAACAAAACATCTGGTGCGAGGCTTCACACTACTCTCCCCACCCGTAAAAACCTGAAAAATGGCTATTTTTGCGGATTTTAACGCTGATTTCGGCCCTCAGTCTATTTTGAGGAGGTGAGTGGTACCTATGGAACTTGTTTTTACTTGTTAGAACACTAAGTCCTGTGAATTTCTTCAAACTCGTTAGAGCAGTTTGGGAGAAAAGCTATAAAATGGGCTAAAAACGACGTTTTTCCACCTATTTGGAATATTTTCTCCCCCTAAAAACCTGGTCAAAACCCTAACTTACCCCTTAACTTTTTCAGTGTACCTAGGGATCTACCTATATTAAGACCTACCCAATACCGTTTACGATACGATAACAATATTATTTACAAACGATCGATTTTTGGGGGGACAAAAACATATGGAATAGATTACCAAAAACGTATTGCAACTGATTATTATTCTTATATGGCCACAAAAGTAGTCGTAAGCTTTATGCATACAAGCTGGACTGAACTACGAAATAAAGATTTATCGTAACTTGTGGGTAATACATTTGGTTACCTACCTAGACAGGCTAAGAATAATGAATTATTCCTCTTGAAACCAAGGAGTATTGACCCTTAAAGATTAGTTACCTACTTTCTATGTAGGTAGGTACCTACGTATTTTGGGAACGCAGATATACCTACTGTATGCTTGCAACATTGATTAGGTGTGCCGGCCTGAGGCGAAAATTGCAGACTCACATTTTAAGGCCCTACCAGGGGGTCTTGGGGGTATGGAATACCCTCCACGTGACTGAGACAATTAATCAACTGTATCAATTTATCACTCAATCAATTGACTGAGACAGCTCGTTTTCAATTGATTAAATTGAAAGGCTATTTTTGAAATGTAAGGTCTAAAAACACAGTTTTTGTGCACTTTAGCGCCTTTTACAACATTAAATTCATGTCTCTCAATTTGATTTATTATTGATTGACTTGATAGGTTGTCAATACTATTTCTTGTATCTTAAACCACTATTATGTTAAATATAGGTACTTCTGGGTCACGTTACGATGACTTTTACAATTATATTGCAAGTACTCTCAGAATAGGTAAATGCGAGATACCTAATGCGGGAATCACCGTCCGCCGGACCTAAGATGACTTTCCATACCTCATGGGTAAAAGAAAATAAAACAACAGAACATAGTGAACCCATAATTACAGAGTTTAATAAAGGCACACACACAAAAAAAGTTCAAGACTTATTACAATTTGAAATTCAACTGTTTTGAGACTAAGTTCCTTCTAGTTTAAATATTTAAATCAATTTCTAAAAATTTGCCAAATTTAATTTTATTTTAACCAAAATTGGCCAGGTTTATGCCCCACCAAAAGACTCGAGTTTGCAGCTGCATACGTCGCACACACCTCAGGCCGGCCCTGATTTAATTCATTTGGTCACTCTGTACTACAGCTGCAATAAATTGTACTAGGTGTAGTAGATACACCTGCGTAAATTTGTGCTTATACTCGAGAAATAGGTAGGTGATTGCCAAAAGTGAGGCTCTTAATTGTGCTCTACCTACTTGTTCGCATTTTGTGCCAACGGTTTATATAATAAGTACCACCTACCTAAACAAAGAGGAACCTACTCGTAGTTTTCGGTGTCAACTGTTACCACACACATATGTACCTATTGTATTAATATAACATGATAGTACCAAGTATATAAATATATTTTTACTCTCGTACCACGATACAGGCCTAAATTTTTTGTCTTTTGACTTGAAATGTTGAGGGTAGAGATACACGATTAGGTATCATGATAGTGCGACTGTCCGGAAAGTGTGTGGTAACAGTAGTTGGCACCAAAAACTATACTTATCTACCTTGTGGTACCTACCTACAATACCACCCCAGTTTTAATGCGATTACGATAAAACAAATGGAAGATTTCAATAAACGTACGTAAAGGGAGAGGTGGGTGAACGTCATACAATGACGTCTCTGCCAATTTTACCGTCGGCAGACGTGCATTGGCAAACGATGAGGTAAATGTTTTGGCATTCAATACACGTCAGCCAAAATGTGAGGTTGAGTATGAATAGTGTGAGAAGCAGGAAAAGGGGGAGGACGAGGATAGGGGGATTTTATTAGTATAAAAGATGTGGAATAACGCCTGTAAATTGCCTCGGGCTTACGTAGGAAATTATTTAGTCTTGTCCTTCATTAAGTAGGTATACAAGAATGCCCATTGTAGACAAAATTGTTGAAAATAAAAACAAGATAATCAAGTGCATGGGATTCCCTTAACGTCAAAAGTGCCAATCATGCAGCATGAATTGATGAGCGAATTTTCAAAGAATCATTTTAACCAATTTGGTGGGTGATTTTTATAGGCAATTTCGCGCAGACCGAATTATACTATAATGTTCCTAAGTTTAAGATGGTAATTTACACCAAAACGTCAAAAAACAGGTTTTTGATACTTAATTTTGGAATGTTTGACCCCTTGGAGTATGCCAAAAATTCTGGCCAACGAATTCATCATTTCGTCTGGAGTGGGATATATTATACATACTGAACTACCGACACTAGTATAGCCTTACTATATTGAGAAATAATACCGAACCGGTCACAACGGTGAAAATACTATTATATTCAAGAAAACACATCCAACACAATCATGAGAACTTGAAAAATCATTTTCTGAATTCGCCACGAGTGTCAACAATCCGTCTTATCAACAATCTGACGTCTTATCGTCTGACTGCCACTCCCGGCGTCGCGGACGTCATCAGCTGTCCTCCAAAGGGAGGATCAGAATTCATTCTGATGATTTCGCTCATGGCTACTCATTGCCTCACCCCCTTGAGTGGAGAGGGGTTCACCGAAAATACTGAGATGTGCGGTCCAAGCCACGCAGGCGGTCACCCATCCAAGTAGGTACTAACCACGCCACTGATTGTTTGAACTTGATGATCACGTGATCTCACGGGAACCGGTTTATTCCACCAGATAAGGCCGTCGGACTTTAAAAAAAGTCAATTTCGGGACTGGAAACTCAGCATCACAGGGGAGGGAGCAAAATGGTCGGTGGTGGAAGTAGTTTAATATACCTATTCTAGTAAATAAAAATTCGTAGTAGGTAACTAACTCTATACTATACCTACTGTATTCCTTATCGTAACTATAAATATTGTTTATTACCATAAAACAAGAGCATTAAAAAAAGTAGAGCAAACGTCGGTCAAGATATACCTAATTGAAAATCACTCAATGAAAAAGTTTGTAGGTGAGAAGGGACTATGAAACCAGTGGCTATAGTGAGAGGCGTAACTTCTGTGGTACTGGCAATGCAACTTTTGCGAGTAGGTTGGGAAAGTACTCACTGCTAACTGTCATGTCAGTACCTAAATACTTAGTAGCGATGACTTTTTGAACAGGCCAAACTAAGTATCTGGAATGGGAGGACATGAACAACAGCAATGAGTAGCGAACACGACTTTCTCGGGAGCCTCCTGGCAGTAGCGGCCAAGGCTGGGAGGATCGCCAAGGCCTGCAGAGAAGACGAGCATCTCCTATCGCTCCTGGTTCAAGAGAAGAAAGAAAATGAGAAAAATCCGAGATTCCTTCATGACTTCAAGACTCTGGCCGATGTTCTCGTTCAGGAGGTCATCAAATACCATATATCCTCGAAGGTAATTATCAATAAGAGGTACCGTCAAGGGTCCACAATAGGGACAGGCTTTAGAGGTTTTCATAGATTATCCAGTACAGGAAATTTGTTTTCTGCGTTTCTAACTATTGGAATGTGTTCTTCACTGGATTCCAGACTCGATGACGTCACAAAATTGTGAAAAAATATTTTCCGTCACATTTTTTTAATTGTCAAAAAGTGTCCCAATTTAGGCTCATAGGTCCCGCTATAGGGACACGACCTGTTTTTTGCCAAAAACCTATTCAAATCTTCCATTTTTCAATAGGGACGATGTATTTCTTTTTAAACAAAATTCTTCATTTAATAAATACTCTACTTCATAACTACTCTAATTCATAACCTACTAACACAGTAGTAAATTAGAATTGAAGACGTAGGGTGGCTGGCGCCTCGGCGCCTCCAACAGCATCGTGCTGCATCTGGGAATAATGCAAACAAAATAAAATAGGGCCGCTATGAGGTGCCAGAAGAAACTGAGGCTTTTGAAAACGATTTAGTGTCATTAGTGATGATAAAACGACGAAAAAGTGTGTGTCCCTATTACAGACCATTTCACCCGAAATAAACATTGGGATTCATGGAAACAACATTTTTGAAATCTGGCAACAATGTTTATCCAGCACGATCCCTAGCAATCCGTAAATAAATGCGAGAACTTACCACAAAATGTGGGTATGGGAGCTCCAGAAGAAGTTTTCAGTGTTTGAAAAAAAAAAATGATTTGGGAGTTGATAAGAGTTATACCTACTCTCTAATTTATGGGTCTCTCTAATTAAGTCGCAGATTTCGCGCAAGATAGAATTCTTCTCCTTCTTCTTCTTCTTCAACAAACATCACCATAGAGAACATCTTGAAAGTATGTTTACACATGGAAGTTAGAATTTTGGTACAGCTACAGCACACTACCATAGGGGGCAGATAAGATCCAGTTTTTCAAATTCTGTCCCTATTGAGGAGCTTGTCCTTATTGTGGGCATTTGACGGTAATATATTGAGTACATTTACAAAACCGCACCGGATGGACAGCAATATCCGAGGAGGCGATTTGCGGAAGGGGGTGGAGTAAACAACAGAGTTTACAAGTGGAGTTTACAACTATCAAGCTCCCATACTTCATTGTAACACAGAGTTAGTCAAAATTGAACGGGCGAGCATGGAAAAGTCCCCAACTTTGGGCCATAAGGGAAGTTTTTGGGGGAGGGGGTTTGGGTAAAGTTGGGAATTTCCACATTTTCGCCTTCATAGGTATGATTCGGGGGAATACCTAATCAGTCTAACCTGGATAGTAGACCCCAATAACGTTCTCAACTCTGAGCCGGAAGGGGGGTTGCGGTGGAGGAATCGGGGTAAATCCTGGTTTTCTGGCCGTAGGTTTCCATTTCGGTGAAAAAGATTCTTTCGTGAAAACCAGTTAAATGGTACCACTCCCCTTGAATTTCTTAGGTATGAACGTATCAATATCAGCTGACCACCAAACTACCCTGTGCAAGGCACGAGCTGATAGTATAATAAAAGAAAATTCATCAAACTGCCAATACAATGCCCTAACCTCTAAACTGGTCAAGCCTTCAACATTTAACTGCGGTTCAATGCGATTGCTGCCCACGATCTACTTCACCCACTAGGATGTTTTATACCTAGGTAAAAAAGGTAGATGATACCTTTGAGTACAGATGGGATACTCAAAGGATAGTAGGTGGCAAAATCAAACAAAATTTCCGTTACTTTCAAATTGTAGGTCCCATGGAAAACTTTCCAAAAGGGTGCAATATGAGGGGTCACAAATAAACGGGAATGGATGAAAAAGGGGAAGGAAAAAGAGTGTGATGTCATCTGTCAAGTATCTCTCTCGCCCCCTCAGTGGCAACCGACATCTCGCGTTTTTCATTAGCTTATTCCCGCCAAATTACACTGATTCCAGACATGAAATTTGAGTAAAAAGAAACTGGAGTTAATGAAAAAACGTTGTCTATTTCCACAAAAATAATGAGCTACAAAGTTAAATTGATTTCAACGGTTAGGCGAAACAAGTTCTTGTTTGTTACTACAGAGTTTCCGCAAGCCAACGGGTGACGTTAGTGAAGGAGGCCAGGGACGAGCGAGCAAACGACGATGCTAACGCCTCCTGGAGGGGGCCTGGCTGATAAGGAGGTGGCCCGTCAGTGTAAACGGAAAAGTGACCCCATGATCCGGGAGTCTGATGGGAGTCTCAAACGGGTGACTTTAAAAGAGCAATTTCACCGTCGCCCGTTACTACCGTCTCGTCAAGGTCACAGGCTCCAGCTCTCCTGGGCTCTGTGAGGAGGTTCCACGTCACCCGTCAGTTGCTTGCAAAAACTCTCTACTGATGATGGAATAACCGTCGAAATCGATTTAACTTTGTAACTCATTATTTCGTGGAAATAGACATCGTTTTTTCATTAACTCTGGTTTCTTTTTATTGAAATGGGTTTCCACAACTTCGTTGCGAGTGATTCAGTTCGTGAAATTTGAGTGCTAAATCCGATTCTAAGCTCAAAAGCAGCTAATTCCAACCCAAGTTTGTTCCCTATTACGTTTCTTCCGCAATTTTTTGCAGTTACTAAACGAAAGTACCTATCGACCATCAATGGGAACGCAATTTTTCGGAGGTGTATAAAACTCGATACAGAGAATAAAGAAATAATTCAATTGTTTTGCTCTTAAAGTTTCCAGAATTGAAGGGGCACATTTACGGCGAGGAAACTAACGAGTTCTCCAATGACGAGGGTTCCATAATAGTGGAGGTCAAAGATACAGAGATTGAAACAACAACACTCCTCAATCAAGTTTTGGACGATGAGCGAGCAGCAACTGCATTAGCGAAGGTAATACACAACCACAATGAAGACGTCGAGGAGGTAGCCAATAATCTCAGCATATCTCAACTGCCGGAAGAACTAGGCATTTGGATCGACCCGATAGGTGAATGTTAGACATACCTACCTATATATTATTATTATTATATATCATAATAGTGTATATTATCTTGATAAAGATATCTTGCTAGATATTGTTACCTGTTGTTGAGGAGCCATAGATAAGATGCAATTTAGTTTTCTAATTTTGTTTTTCAGCCAATTTTTGGTTGATTTTGAAGCGGTTTGCTGCATTATTCTTGTTATTAAATTCCTAGCTTTGTATGATTTTAATTTCGTAATTTTTCACGTAATTTCGTAATTTGCCTTTTTTTAAATTCAAATTGGCATAAACGCTCCTCATGCCCCTAGAGATACATTAGGAAAAATTCCGCCAACCGCATCAAAGTCCATTAAAAATTGCCTGAGAAAAATTAGGAAAACTTTTCAACGCTAAAATGATTAGGGGAGGGAGGGTCCATTTGTTAAACTTATCGGTCCAAAGCTGTAATAATATAGTAAGAGTTCTTATAAACTCTTCGGTAGCCGAGTTGTAGGCATTTATTGTTATTTGTTGGGCTCCAATAGATTTTGAAGGGTTTTCCCCGACTTTTTGTGGAGATCAAACATCATGTACTTATTGGACACCAAAATAATAAAATGTTGTTTTATTATTTCATCATTTTGGTGTTTCCAATACCCAAATGACATTTTGGGTCTTTTAGCCCTTAAAGAACACAAACAGATTTTGTAAACTTGTATTGTCTCTATCATTAGTAGGTATATTTTAAGCGGTAGTTGGTAGGAGGATTAAGTAGGTACAATTGAAAGTGAAGTTTCAAACAAGGATCATGAAAATATACAATACAAATAGGCACTTAATTATTATG
Organism: Lygus lineolaris; assembly: GCA_030264115.1. Classification (NCBI taxonomy): domain Eukaryota; kingdom Metazoa; phylum Arthropoda; class Insecta; order Hemiptera; family Miridae; genus Lygus; species Lygus lineolaris. The sequence goes on from JAEMON010000010.1 coordinate 17,453,272, forward strand.
AGTTTCACTGTGCAATTTTAACCGATTCTTGGTTTACAACAATCTAACAATGTGATTGGAATTAGTTACTTAAATAGGATATTCTTATATAATATTTTGCGGAGATTCCGAATATACGTAGGCAGCTGCTACATGGCTTAAAAATGGCTACCTGGGAACCTAAAATTGCTATCAAAATTCCCCCCGAAAACTAATAACTGTTTGATAGCTGTTTGCTCGGTTTTGACTTTGAACTTGTTCCTGAGAAGACAACAAAATTGTTGACTCATGAACTCATACTTTTACCAAATATTCTTTTAAAAAAATTAAGTTCCAAAGTTAAGCAATAAAAAATAACCATTCATGTATTCATGTCATTGCTGTGACCAATTAAATTGTCAACTATGTGTTAAAAATGTTAAAACAGAGGAAGTTATTTAATGAAAAATAGGATCCAGCAGAAGTAACGGCTCCACACGACCTCCTAGAACCTACCTACCTAATGTAGTGAGCATTTTTTGATTAATTTTGGAAAAATTGGATTTTTTTTTTTTTTTTTAATTTGGATTTTCTGGATTTTTGATTTTTTTAATTTGACTCCTCAAATTGCAGACATTATCTGAAAATCACCATGGACTAGAGTTGGAAACTAAAGCTATTATTTTTCGCCCGCCTAATAAAGGTTGTTCTCTCTTTCTCCGTTCCATGGAATCATTCCTTTTATGAGTATTGAATTATGAAGCATGAATTGTATTACGACCGACTGGGAGGTATAGATTTGATTTAGGGGTGTGACATATGTGGTAATATTAAACCTAGTAAATATAGAACGTAACCGCATGCTCTTGTAGATAACCTCGGAGATATAATTACGTTAATTTCAGACTCAACGAGCGAGTATATACAAGGAAGAACAGGACAGGATAATGGATTGGTGAGAACGGGCTTACCCTGTGTAACAGTCCTTATCGGCGTTTTTGACAGACAAACAGGTGCTCCGTTGGTAGGAGTGGTGAACCAACCATTTGCAGAGAAAGATGACGGGTAAAGTAAGACCAACTGAAAAACATTGGGTGCAACATTATTTTCAAGAGTTGCTATGAGTACGTTTATTTAGACGGATTTATAGACGGTACTCGAGTTTCGAGGAGACCTTGAGATGGTCTTCGAGGATTCCTTAAGCCGAACCCGTATTCCAAATTTCGAGGAGCCCATCTCAAGGTCTCCTTGGGACTCGAGGACCGTCTATAAATCCCGCCCTTAGTTTTTAACAGTAGTAAGTACGAACACCTTCATGATTATTTGTTATTTCCCAGATGGACGAGTAAATATTTCTACGGGGTGAATCTTCAAGATCTCAATGTATCACATCCACCTTTAATTCCGACTCCAAATGAAAAGGTTGTCGATAAGTAAACCCTACTCCAACTGCATTTAACTATGTTCAGTGAAAACCAAATCATATGAAACAGTACACAGTTATGATGAAATTAATGTTACGTGATACAATTGGTTTCAGCTGGTAGCTGTGAGCAGCTCTGAAGATGCTGAAATAAAGGAGTTACTCAGTGGCAACGGGTACACACCGATAGAGTTAGCGGGTGCGGGTTATAAACTCCTTAAGATCATAACGGGAGAGGTGTGCGCGTATGTGCTCAGCAAACCCACCACTTTTCTGTGGGACACTTGCGCTTGTAATGCTATTTTGGAAGCACAAGGCGGAGGAATCATCAACTACTCCACTTTGGAGCCACTTCGATACAGAGCTGGCCAAGGGGTGAAGGAGTGCTGCAATGACGGGGGAATCATAGCGTACAGAAACGATGAGATTATAAATCACCTCATTCAGATCCTGAATCTAGTCAAGTAGAATGAGAATCAGTAGTGTGTATATAGCACTTCCAAGTCGAATTGAGAATTTCGAAACCGAAAATGGAGAATTTTTCAAACTAATTTGAGCATTTTCCAAACCAATTTGAGAAATTTCTAAACCAAATTAAGAACTTTCCAAACCAATTTGAGAATTTGCCAAACTAAGAATGAAAAAAGAAATAAGAAAATAAGAAGGGAATCGACCAAACCAAAGTGACAGTTTTTCAAGGCGAATCAAAACTAATAAGAAAATAACTAAGAAAAGAAGCTAATAAGAAAATAAGAAGGGAATCGTCCAAACCAAAGTGACAGTTTTTCAAGGCAAATCAAAACTTTTTATTAGGAATAAAATTTCTCAGTAAGTACATCGTTAAAAGAAATTCGCATTATTGAATAGAAAAAAATTCGCATTTTTTCATGAGAGAAAAAAAAACAAAAGGGAAAGAAATCATATTTTTCATATTTTTGAGAGAAATTTTGTATGTACTGTGAAAAATTAATGTTGAGGAATCCCAGCTGTGCTGCGCTTGTTTTTGACGAATTGCACGAACGTGTCCATCATCCAATGGGGAATGATCGTGTATGAGAAAATCAAATTTTTTCTGCTCTTCTTTTGTTATTTGGAATAAAATAACACTGTTAATACAAAGAAAAAAATAGTTTATCGTTCTGGTGTGGAGAAAATGCTTAATAACATCTCAGCTTTGAAAAACAGGCGGCATTCCGAGGGCCCTTGAGACCCGGTTACACGTCACACTAAAAGAACAACTGAAAGAGGATGTGCTAAGATCACATAGGGAGCAGTGAAAAACGAATTTATTTAAATGATTGATTATTATTCATTAATAATTATTTAATTCAATCAATTATCTAATTAAGTTAATTATATTCTCACTAATCTGGAGCTAAAACAGTGTTGTTTATGGAGATTTTCCGTTTTCAGTTTTGTTTAGTTGACAGGCATAGACGGGTTTGGCCAATGACAGACGACACCCGTTTCAACGTAACTTTCCTACCATACTACAACAATGAAAATTTTAATAAACTTTCTAAAATTACAGATACATTATTTTTGCTCTACGACTTCAATATTGTTTCTTTTAAGCCATTACCTTTCAGAAAAAACAATAAAAAAATTTGATGATAATTCCCCATTTGTGCAATCAGCTGATGAAATGGTGGGGATGCTTCGAGCTATCACTTCACTCAAAACGAGATCCGTAAAGTTCTCAAATTGTTTATAAAATTCTCAAGTTGGTTTGGAAAATTATCAAATTGGTTTGGAAAATTCGCAATTTGGTTTAGAAACCTCTCATTTTGGTTTAGAAAACTCTCATTTTGGTTCAGAAAATTCTCATTTTGGCTTGGAAAATTTTCAATTTGACTTGGAAATGCTATATAATGGAGATACCTAATTCACCACAAGCCGCTAATATAAATGTTTCAATTCTAAATCATTCCAGGTCTGAACTTCGTAACAAAAAGGATAATAATTTTAAACATCAAGACAATACAAAAAATGTAGCCATCATCGTAAGGGAATAATAATAGGTGCAAAAACTGTAAAACGTAAAAAATAAACAATACAGTCCGTGTCAGGAAATTAGGCGGCTGGGGGAGCCGCTAATGAGGAATTCGCCTTTGAAGGCTTCTGCCCCCATTCAGCTGAAGGAAAGCTGACAACGCCAGTATTGTACTCATACAGGGTGGTCCTGAACGTGAGGGACTTATCTTGAAGTTGAGGTCTTATAAGATATTTCAAGCTGATTGCGAATATATAATAAGGGTCCCTGAATCGGCTTTAGCCAGTTTTTCCGTAAAAACCTACTTCTCGACGTTTTTTATTATAATAAACACCCAAACTATACTCCAATAAATTAAAAAGTTCCATTCATGCAGCATGAGTTGATGAGCGAATTTTCAAAGAATATTTTTAACCGATTTGGTGGGTGATTCTTAAAGGAAATTTTACGCTGATTCCGGATATACCATGTGTTCCTATGTTTAAGATGGTAATATACACCAAAAACCGTTTTAGAATGGTCTGAAACGGATTTCCATGAAGGCAATTTTCAAAAATTTGCTATACTAACATTTTGAAGCCATTGCAATAGCTTCATTTTCTTCGAAAATTCGCTAAAACACCTAGAAACAAACGCAGGAAATAAATTCTCCATCGAATAAGACCAATCTCTCTACGTGTTTCGATTTTTAAATGAATTTCAAAGTTTTTTGAATTCCCAAAGTGAAAAAACGTATTTAGCCCATAAGTGCCTACAAGTTGATTGACATTTCACCTTTCCCTCTTCGATCCTTTAAGAAACAAATATAAAATAAGCCACAACAACCAAGGTTGGGAAATTCCTTGGGAAATAAAGGATGGAGAACTAGGATCCCACCTACCTAAATTCAACGAACCTGATTCATCTAAAAATTGAAAGAACGCGCCAACTGAACTGCGGTTGGTCTCATTCGACGCAAAATTTAATTTCCTACAACGTTTACATCCAAGAGTTTCTTTTTATTGGAGTACCTACTTAACTACCTTAGTGTTTCTCCAAAACCACCTGTGGTCGCTGTGTAATACATACTAATATCGGTATGCCGTCTGGTGTTACCGATTTCAGCCCGCCTAATTTCATGACGCGGACTACAGGTAGGTACTCATTCATCAGTGAAGAGTTGGGGAAAATAGGTTTAGCTACCTCATTAAAGCAGCAGTTAGAAAACCCGAATTTAGTGACGCCCATTAATATTAATTCATTATGCTATGTTACCTATAACATTTTTCAAACCATTATTACGCATCATCTGAGCGTCCCGTCCCTAATTTCGGTGGAATTTTCGAAATCAAACAGTCCAAATTGCGGTAAAAAACTATGCCTAGAGTTCCTTGTGAAAAAAATGTACCTAATTTCACTAAAACCAACGTACCTCTCGAATTTCCTAAGTGCCTGTCTTACAGTACCATTACTTACCCCACCAAAAAAACTAAGACATTATACCTGCGAATCATAGTTAATCATTTAGGATGATGAGTTCTAACATGAATAATATAATTACCTACTAAAGTGATCACAACATTCCACCTTCAACTAGAAAACGTTGGAAAGTTACCTCGAATATATTCTAAAGTAAAAATTAATTAACTATGCCTTAAGCTTGAAGTAGGTAGTTTTTTATATTAGCCAGCAAGATAATTTTCGCGGAGAGTAGATCTCATCCAGTAGATCTCATAAGCAACCACAATAGTTACTCGTAAAACAATACTTATTTAAACAAAAAATATTACTAGGTATACAATAATTTATTGTTTATCTTTTAGTTACCATTAACGAGTTTATTTAATAAATAATGTATTTCTAATAGCTGGGTCGTAAATTAATATTCGCTTATATACGTCTTAAGGCTGGATTGTAATTTTTATTTTCTAAAAATTACAATCCAGCCTTAAGACTTCGGCTTAGGGCACCCAGCTGGTACCTACCAACAGTAAAACAAATATTGACGAGTTTGTTTTGCTATTAAGATGGGAACGTTGAAAAATATTAAGAATTTTAGATAAGTACTTAGTGGAATTTGAAAACAGTGATTACCTATATAGCAACATATTATCACCTACCTACGTTCAAACTAGATAGGGAAGTACCTAGCTATTTTGCCAACTAGAAAATACGAATAGCTAACGTTATAGCATTTTACTCGTAGGAATAAACACTTCTAACTTTGAAGGCAATCAAAAACATATTATGCAAAGCCTTACTTGATTACTATTCTGAATTGACATTGATGCCTTGCTGTTACACTGTTAGATTTAAAAAATTGTAAATACATTCAACTATTTGTATCACCTATCGCAATCGCAAATACCAGAATTAAATACTAGATTCGAACAATATTATAGCAAGCCTTATATATTATGTTTCAAGAGAGAACACTTTCCTAATAAAAACAATACCTACCTAGTAGTGCCAATTGAATGTTTAATACTGTTATTCTTCCCTCTTCAATTTCCATGGATCAAATGTGGGTTCGCTGGGTAGCTGCAGCCGATGATTCAAAGCCCATACGCAACATAATAGGTTTGTTCACAGTGACCAACTTACAGGTAAGAAACTGTTTGCAACCACGTTTTGACGTTCGCAGTGACTTCCGGTTAGAAACTGTTTGCAACCACGTTTCGACGTTCGCAGTGACTTCCGGTTAGAAACTGTATGCAACCACGTTTCGACGTTCGCAGTGACTGAAGTTGTGAATCACTAGTTCTAACGGTTCTAACTATACTAACGGTCTGGAAATTGGTGATGGTCGCGCATGCACACTTTACTAGTTGTAAACGGTCTGTAAACCAATTTCAATTGACACTGTAAACACATCTGATATGTTCACTATGTTCAGTACAACACCGATTTATAGAACTACGGTTGGTAGAAGACCTACCAAAGAAATATGAATCTATCACTTCTGCAAATGACCATGTACTAAACGTTCATAAGTGCTAAATTGCCCCTATTTACCCCGAGTATCTACTATCGTCCTCTAGCAGAGGAAACCGCCAGGCTAGCAGGGGATATACCTGATTTTTTCAACATCCGCTGAAAGTGGGAAACTCGGAAACTTAAGTATGTTGGCCACACTGTTTATTAGGCTAGCAGTGTAATCTGTAACTACACCTGATTTTTTCAACAACCGCTAAAAAGTGGGAAACTTTACTATGTTGGCCACACTGTTTATTTGATTTGTGGATTTGACTGGTCAGTGGTGGTGGGCGACCTTGGAAAAAGATGGGGCACCAAACTAGGACAGACAACTATTCAATCTATGGTAGGTAGATAGTTAGGTATCTAACAAAGTTTTTCAACAAAGGAGTCCTCTGAAGAGAAATAGGTGGATTTCAATCGACTGCAACCCTAACGGTACGCATGGTCCTACCCTCCACCAGGAATTACGACCCATTATACGCCCCTGTAATGAGCCGAGTTTTCAACAGGTACCTAACTGGATTACAAAGAAAATAAAGGCCTTGAAACTAATTGTTTTTGGGTTTCCAAATCCGGCTATAATTCTAGTTAAACCCAAATTTATGCTGATCACTGAAGAACTATAATCGTTATGGTCTTCTAAAATTGTCTTTAAAATTAACTTGACTAATTGGTGATGAAAACAAACCTCGATCGCTGCAGCCCTTTATTTTTTGGACATCTTCTCAGGTATAACTTTACGGAATGTAAGGTTGATCCGAACACCAAGAGCTTTCTTTCTGGGTGGTAGGGCGTGGTACCAGAATGTGTTGGTCGGTGAGCGCATGTGGAGTAGGCTGCCGTGGCCGAGAGGAATCGTCACTGAGTCCATCCGACGCTTTTTGAATTTGACATCTCGGTGGCGAAGGACAAAATCCCTGACCTGCCCCAGAGATATGGAAACTATACCAGCGCCTTCATCTAGCTCACCCTCGTCATCTCTATGCTCCCCCATGTGATCTTGACCGTTCCGGTACCTGAAATTATACCGCAGATTGCAAAATGAATAGAAGAGAAGGCTAAACCCATATCTATATGTCCTACATGTTTTGGATTCAGGATTACAGTTCCATAACGCTAGATTACCTAGTTAATATGGCATCATTACTCCCACCTGCACCCCCAAATGGCCATCAACTCGTGGAAAATGACGTTTTAAAGAATGAATAATAAACTGTTAAAACGAAGTCATCATTTGTAACATTTATCAGAAGCACCTGACTTCTTCAAACCTTAGGGGACCTTCGAGGAACCTCTTCTGATCCTATAAACTTTTTACATTATGTATAAAAAAAAATATATATATTTTTTTTTTTTTGGGGGTTTTGGGGGTTATTTATTTACTGAGCTGAAATGATAGGGAGAACAACCACGCGATATTCGCACTCTCCCGGACTTGTGACACGGCTCCTTCTTGATTAACATAAATTAACCTATAGTCAAGAAGGCCAATGGTTACAACGTTGCACTCTCCTCAGAGGGGACTTACATGGATGTTGCCCCTACCACCCCAGCTCTTCAGTAGTACAAAACCACATCGTCCCTGCCTCACCCACGACCTTACGGTTATACGGCAGTAATCATCACTGCTAATTGGAACTTAGGGCAGTTCAAATAAAGTCAGTTCCACCATCCCATTATGTATAAAAGTTTCTTCTTAAGATTAGGTAGTGAACATGGGAACCTGTGATTAGTAGAATTGTTTTCAAATTTCAAGGATTAATATAATTTGTTAGGTACTGGAAAAGAAATCCATGAATTTATTGAGTTTATAAAAGTCACAACAGTTTAAACTTATGCTGGAATGTGACGTAGTAGCGTCTCTTTTTATTGGCTTGGCGAGTGGAGGGCGTTCAAATCTCATTGGTTGAGGTTCATCCCCTGACATTTCACCTCTAGTGCTCCCCCTAACAGGCCTTCATACCTCTCCATAACGTCATCTCAGGGTAGCACCGTCCCTCTTTCCTTTCAATGCATGGACATTTTTCAATGGGGAATTCTCATGTGTCCAAAAAATCAACTTTCATACTTGTTTTCCTTATTTTGAAACAAAAATACTAAGAAATGATCAACATTTCTCGTTTGAGGCGTAAAATCATCTGATGAAATGTGCACATTTGCCGTTCCCACCAAACCACCCACGTCCTGACACATAAAAGGTAGAAACTGATTATACTGAGTTTGAGGTTACAAACTCATGATTGTTTGGGATGATGAAAAGTCATGATGATGTGGTTTTGGCAATAACAATTTTTTTCCAATCTTAAAAACGTGAAGTGAAAATTAAAAATGTTGAATTACGCAGCTATTAAAAATACTCTGTTTTGGCGTAGTTGTGTTGGCTACACTTGCTTTGCTATATTTTGTCTAACGTCGGTTGTCTGGCGGGAATTTCATGTCCATTTTGGAATATTCACTAAAGAATAACGAAATTTGACTAATGAGACCTCTTTTCTGGAAGTGATATTAAATTTAAAAAATCATGCGAATATTCCTCATTAAGCCGCGTTTACACTTGTTGTGTTGGGCCCAACACCCAACTTTGCGCATAGTCGCCCGAATATTTACCTACGCTCTGAGTTTGCCGAATATTGACGTACACCCTGCATATAGATGCGGAGTTGGCTCTCAACCCAAGTAGGCTCACTCATACACTAATTCGCGCATTCGGGCATTTGTCCCGTCGTTACACTTGCGTGAAGAGACGGACGAATTTTGGTGTTGGGCCCAACACAGCAAGTGTAACCTCGGCTTTAGATATTTTTTCGTAGGTACACGATTATCATGGTAGGTGTGATTTTTTTCTCATAATAAGTACACCTACCTGGAAAAATATCGTGGAATAATCGCTTTAGCCAATCAACCCGCATTTACAGCACTAAATCTACAACCAGTTATTTCAAACTACACTGTCAAATCCTTCAGATGAATCTATTATTCCAAAAAAGTAACTTATTTCTCAATTTTTAACTCACGCATAGAGGAAGATGATTAAAAATCTAGTACCAATAGATTTATTTCTGTGTACAGAACTATGACTCCAAGGTCCAACGTCCTAATTTAACTTAAAGAAACCATCAGAACAAACCTGTTCACCAAGACGAAATTATAATCTTGTCCAAGGACTGAGCTGACGTCGTCTCTTAGATCTTTTAAAGCAGAAGGCCAAGGGAGAGCAGGTACTGATAAACTAGAGAACCTGTATACCATTCCAGGATCACCAAACGCCACCTATAAATTGATTAGGTAAATTTAAAAGAGCAATAGGAAAACACTCGTGTTAGATATTTATGATATTCATGAAAAACCAGGCGGGGGTGGGGGAATAAGTGAAATAAGTTTCATTGTGAATGACCACCCACATCTTTCCAGCTGAGCCACACTTTATTAAGGCAAATTGAGAGCAGCCCGTGCACAGCACATTCCCAGCCCAGAACCATGGGATGGGGCAGTACCGCATATTAACCCAGCCCGAACGCCCAGTAATTATGTGGTGAATCCACGTTACCCAATGTCGACTACCAACAGACTCCTGACCCACGAACTCACGTTAACAATTAACTGTGTGGCGACCACAATCCTATCCACCCGAGGTTCACAGCTAATTGGGATAGCCATCGGCTGGGTGCAATATGAGGTGATGTCTCCTGTGCGTGTGGCGTGCATGGGCTGGGTTTGAATTCAGTCGAGACTGTATAGCTTTTGAAGATTATCTCATGTACTCATGAGATGTACTCATGTTAAGTTGTCTCCGTTACTCTGTGCATGTACTCTACCTGTTGGCGGGGAATGTCTCTCCATTTCCCAAAGATTTTGACTTTTGCCAGATCACCAGTAAAATACTCAAGCTCATCTTCCAAGGTGTCAAATAATTTGTCAGCCTGTTTTTTGGTCAAGAACTGGTGAAGATACCATAAATCGAGACCTTCTGCTTCGATCAGTTTTCCGTTGAGTTCTGGCGGTGCAGTCATGATTCCCTGTGAAAAAATGCCAACATGGATTTCAGAGATGGAATGCGGCAGACAAACACGGAGAGTTAACAAATTTCCATTTCTTTAATCGAGAGTAATTCAGGTTGCAAGTGAGTGTGTGGGAATATCAATACTGGGGGGCACACAATAGGGACAAAAACTCAAGGGAGTTTGGGTCGTACCCCGAGTTGGTCAACACAGGAAGGTCAGTAGATACTGCAACTCCCCCTTCAGCCGACGTTAGCGCAATCTACCATTAATTTGCAATACGCAACCTTCCGTTTGAGCTGGAGGAAGTACAAATTTAAGGACTTAATTTTGGGGCAAAAGAAATTCCCCACGGTAGGTACATAAGGGCATTCATATGCCTACCAAATTCACACATTTCTGTACCTACCTATTTATCTTTCTGTATTATACCTCACTGTAAATACCTAACGATTGCTCTAGAGGTCTAGGCACCAAGTAACAGACACAACTATAGATTTATTCTCAGGTTTCAATTGGAAGTGGTTTAGAAACCGTCAGAAGCAGCAAGCTAAAAATTCTTAA
>JAEMON010000010.1:17533809-17562212 GCA_030264115.1 Lygus lineolaris
GACGCAGAAGTCTCAGGTCTTCAACTCTCCTTCCATACAAAAGTGATTTTGGGCATTTACGAGTACAATGGTCAAAAACTCGAATTTTCTAGGTTTTTTCATGTTTGCGCAGTTAATTCGCTATTTTAGGCATAGGGACATGGGGTATATTCGGAATCAGCGCAAAATTTCCTATAAATGTGGAGCGGAGCTTGGTTTTTTCCGGGTCAGCCCTACTGTGTGCCGCTGGACAGAAGAATCGTAAATTCTTCACATTCTACAGCTAAAAACTTCTCACATTTTTCTACAGCGCCTGAAATTCGGAAAAATTTTCACTGGGCTAATTTTCGCGAAAGGATTAATTTGGTTTGGAAAAAGTTTAATTTGGTTTGGAAAAAGATTCTTTTGGTTTGGAAAAAGATTAATTTAGTTTGGAAAAGGATTCATTTGGTTTGGAAAAAGATTAATTTGACTTGGAAATGCTATATATCACGCAGGAATTAATTCACACAATAGGAACTAATAATTTTAAATTGGAAAACTTCAACACGGCTCAATTTTAATGTTAGCATAATATATTTATATACATCGATATCCGCTGTACTTACCTGCTACTTACCAAAACAGGTAGGTACTTGAAACGTAGGAATAGCCAATGTTATATCTGGCGGTTACACTTTTCTAGTAGTAAAGGTAGGCACCACTCACACTCACGTCCCACCCTTCCAGCGAAGAGTAGGGACAAAAATGCGGGCGAATGATTTTTTATAAATCATCATAAACACTTATTTTTAATGTTTGTTGGTTTTGCCAATAGTTTCTATTTGTTGGAAGACTTATTTTTTTTATTTTTGAAATGCAGTTGAGCGTCGAAAATCCGCACCAATTGGGACCATAGGTAGTTCGGATTACCGATTTGTTCGGATGTGCGAACATAAGCTAGAAAAGCTGCTTAGACCCATAATTAAAAATACAGTTCTGGAATACAGTACAGGAAATAAAAACAATAGTTTTTATATAGGTAGTACATAAATGTATGTATGTATATTATGTACATTACTGTAGTTGGTTTCTTGAAGAAATATGTAATGTACTCAATGTACATATATATGTATGTATGTATACTACAATGGAAATGAACAGAGCACTGAACAGTTATAGTACACAAAAGAATCACTGTAAATTATATATTCCCCTCTAATTAAATACTATTCAAAAAAATCCTCAGGTGTACGGAGTTTAGACGTTTCGGATTTTCGACGCTCTACTATATGTTTTGGTTTGGGAGAAACCAAGTGAAAAAAAAACAAAACAAAAAAAACGCTCCTTTGTCAATCAAAATGTCTGGCATTCTTTATAGCTCTCCATGTAATTAAATTCTTGATGGAATTTCAGCACAACCAGTAAGACCCACTGTAGAAAAAAACCATCGGAACCTCAAAAGTTCCCGCTGTGCACCTGGAAGGCCGAATAGCGCTGGCGCCTGGCAACCTCTGCAGCGTCAACAACCAACCCGTCTACTCAGGATGCCACCAATGTCTGGCTGGCACCCCCATCAACATAGTAAATTCGGACCACGCCTCTGATGTCTGCTAACATTATTTAGAGATATTTTCTCAAGAAATATCAATTTCCGTTCTAGAATATTAGTCTCACTTGAAGAATATATGAAAAATGTGTCACAAAATGTACAAATTTTGAAAAATGTTAACCTTTCCTATAATTTTGAAAGTGGAAAGAATACGTTCAAGTGTTTGTGTTGTTATGAAATCAGGTAAACGTTATATTTTACCTGATTTCATAACAACACAACAACACATTTACATGATTGTGTTGAAAATGATAATTTAATGCCTATTAGTAAGTTGTAGGTAAGTACCTAGCCGTTATAATATTAATTTGGAATTTGATCGTCATGATGACCTTCCTGTGATAATGGGTTTCTATAAATTCTAGTGCGTACAGTCAGCAGGTTCTCTCGTTTTTCTGGGGTCTGTAATTGTTTCACAACAAATAGGTCCCTTCCTATATCTACCCACTAAGTGTAGGTATATTAAGTGTACCCATACCTGGCGTATTTATATTTTAATGTTAGCAAACAATCAAAAAATTTTTTCAATGTTACTGTTGTTTTGGTGTGTTGTTGGTTGATATGATTTAACTGTAGAGAAACTTTTAAGTAGATAGATAACACATAAGTAACGAAATTTGTAGTAATAGTAATTAGGTAGGTATTAGTGAGATAGTAAAAGGGGTGGGTAGGAATATAGAAATAATACATTTTAGTTGTAATATGTAGTAGGTACCTAATCAATATGCTTCGTCATAAATAATAATTTTATTTTACTCGGAGTTTTGTGTGTTAAATTTTAAACAATAGTCATGGTACTATTCCATGGGCTGTTGTTACTGATTTAATTAACTATTCATACTTTTTACAAGTGCCTAGTCAATATTGAGGATCTCTTAAATAATTTATTATGATGTACCAACTCGTATTTATGTTCTTATTCACTCTCAAAGATGTATCAGTTTACCACCTTGTTAGTTAGACCAGTGTCTCCCATTATTACCGACTCATTGTACCTAGTATCAATATACCAAAACAGAGGCAATTTCAGAGGCAATGTATGGCTTTTGTCAGGTCGGTACTTAGAACATCTGTGTTTCATTTTTTGTCTAATTACACTCTTCCCGCTTACGTTTAAGTCACACAAATTCTGTAATAAGTTGAATTTAATGTGTAATGACAATGAATGACCTATGAATCTGTCCTACCTATTTATTCAGTTTCGTTGAACTGTCATTTTACCTAATAAATAACGCCCCCCTCCCCCCTGAAGTATCTAACTAAACTTATGAAAAGGTCATCTACTGAACCTGATGTCACCTCAGTTCCTAGGTAGAAAACGGTATCAATTTATACCTGACTTATAAACTATTGAAGTATATTTTTTGTAAACAAGTTTCTCTTTATTACCTATATAAGTGCTTCCCCTCTAAGAAATCTACATGTGAGTGTTTGGTAGATATGTACCTACCTACTTATATATAACGTTTGAAGACTATAGAATTATTTAGGTACCTACTTAGTATCACACTACATGACTCTACATCGACCTTACCTTGGTATGTTGGTAGATGGTGGAGTAGATAAGATAGCACATCATGGGATTGGGACATATTTTTATCAACGAATGAGGTGAATGATAAAAGGGATATCATGGCCTTTCATTGCACTAAATACAGAAATAAAATATAGACAGGGAAAGTACCAAAACTACTATGCGTGGATAAGAAGAAATATAGGAGTGATGCATGAAAGAAGGTGGTTTCGTCCTCATTGGTAGAAAAATGACATAAGTATTATAAGTATAATACTTATTTTATTTTTATAGAAGAAGAAGAAGAAGAAGAAGAAGGAAAACGCTGATTGTACAAAATTACAAAATATTAACATATTTCATTTTTATATATCTTAATCATTAAAAAAAAATCTTTCTCATATCTTTATCTTTTTTTATTATCTTATTTAATTTTTTCTTATTTTTTATATTTCTTCTTATCATATAATTATCTATAATAGGAACTAGGCAGTTACCTACCCATCGTAATTGGGAGAAAAGTATCTTTAGGATGGTCGGGTCATCATCTGATCAACTTTCTTTTTTCTTTTAATTTTTTGTGCATTGAATATAGACTGAAATCAAAACCTTCATCAGTTTGGTTGTAGACAAATAGGTTGGTACTACCTTAATTAATAGGTAAATTAATTTTTCCGTTTAAAACTTTTCTCCCAACAAATTAGACTTTTCAATTTCAAACTAAACTTTGTTAATTACGTGATAATTAGACTTTTTAAATGTGATATTGAACTTTATTATTTACAATTTATACTATTCTTGATTATTGATTTCAATTTATAGGTACTGAGTAAAATTAGTTTAAACTGAAATTGAAGTAGTTCGAAACTAAGAAAAAAACATGCGCTACTTTCGGGTCGCTTGAAAGTTTCGTTTCTAAGTCTCGTTTTTTGCCAGGTTGGTCCCCGTAAGAGCATTTTCCATGCTAAATCTAAATCGTCGGAAAGAAACTTGAATTAGATGGAAATGAGTTACACGTAATAGAGATTTATCGGGTTTCCAAGGGCGAGGAAAGTAGTAGTGTGCAGCCCGTAGGACGATGTTTCGATATTTCATGAGTACTTACCTATTACCTACCTACATAAATATTAAGGGCGAGTAGGAAGCAAGGAAACGCCCGTCAGTTTTCAGTGATAAATACCTAGGTTGAAGACGCTTCCTAGTGCCTTTAGATTAATAAATGAAGTAGGTACTAGGACTCATTCGTAGATTACTCAAAGGAACCGTAAATCCGAATGAAGGCGGGAATACAGTTGGTTACACTGACTGAGTTTTAAAAATGTAGAAAATTCAATGCATCCGTAAGTAATATTGATAAAAACACGTAGAAACAATAAAATACTAGGTAGGTATCTAAAGTTGGTACGATTACCGAAGTAGGTAGAAATAATTGGAAAAGACTGTGGAACATGCATTTCCTTGAATGAGTGAATGACGTGTAAATTCTTCTTTAGATCGGAGTGGTCAGATACCTACTATAAAACGGGCACTTCATTACTATAATTTTATAGGTCAATTAAAATCTTCTACCGTCTTTAGAAGGTGATACGGTATTTTTGTTGTCCTTTGATTTCGGTTGTCAGATCTCAACCGGAGAACCGGAGGGAAATTTCTCCGATCGGAGTTGGTAGCACTGGGTCTCCTCCAACTTGGTGGGGGTAATGACGGTGCCGCAGCCCAACTCATTGATCGTCCGAACATCGTACCGTATTCAGTGGCTTGGTAGTTACAATTTTTCAGTAATATAATAAAAAGCCTTCAACTTATATTTTTCACAGGCTGTATGCGATTGTGAATGGTTTTAAGTGATAGTGAAGTGTTATCAGCCAAACTGTGGGGATCAAGCTTCTTTTTACCCCCTCAGGGGGTATACTACCCGGTGAGTCAAGTTATTTTTGCTTTCATAATCCCGATTTTCGGGGCTCCGACTTGTTTCCCCATCTCATGTTGTCCACCATTCCGGTGAAGCCATACAGCCTCATCAACCACGCGTCTGTAGCCTCTATTCCCTCCAAAACTTCGAATTTCAACTTAATCCCAGCTTTTAATCGCAGAATTCGTTCTGTACCAAGTGAAAATGTCCAGTCCGGGAACAAGTTTCTCCTAACCTCGATTTTTTGTCATGAATGCCGTTCACCTTGGGGCATCTTCTCTTAGCTTCGCTCCCCCAATTCTCACCACATTAGGTATGGTTGAAATACACTTATTTTCTCATGTCGATATTACGTAGTTCAATGCGTCAAAACTTATAAAAATCGCAAGTTAACGCCTTCAACTTCCTTTCCCAAGCTACCACAACAACATCCTTTGTCCAAGATGGTGGCCTGCGTTGAGATAAGCTTTGCCTTTTATCTCGCTCCCAGATAAATCTGGTGTACGTAACCCCGTACGCATTCCAATCGTCTCCTATCCAATTAAAATTGTATTTGCCTCTCTTGGATAATCCCAAGAAGTTCATTCCCTAACTGCCTTATCAGGTACCCGAAATATCCCTAGATTACGTTGCTGTTGCCCCTGAATAATATTCCTTTCCCAGGTTTAGTAGTGCTGTATCAATATTACTATTTTTTCTATAACTTATTTTGTTACAATCATGACAATGTACCTATTGTAAATCTAATAGCTGACAACCAGTTGTTAATATACAGTTGTTGATGGCCATTCCGACCAGTCCAGTTTAGAAACAGGGCGTGATATTGATTAATTTGTTCCTGAATTTCGCTGTACTTCATACCTTGTTTTGGGTGACCTCTATTTTCTTCAAAGAACACGATAGGTACTTATCTACTTATATCTTTGTTCATTGATTCCACCACCTAGGTAGGTTGCTGACAAATCGTTTGTGCAGGTATTGGCTTCTTTTGTTTTGTTTACTCACCCCTGAAGATTTTTTATTGAAAGTGTGACAAGGCGATGTTTTAAAATCCCTATGATCAATGCAATGTTGAAAAGTAGGTAGGTAGGTGTGTACCTACTTGCATAAGCTGGAATACTTGTGGAAACTAGGATTTGTAAACTAACATTGGTACATACCTAACATTTTGTAGCTATGTGTACGTTATGTAGAATCTACGCTTTTTGGAAGGAATAATTTATTCCTTAATCATAATTATTATGATTATTAATGTGAATAACATAATTCTATGGATAAATCACACTATAACACAATCCACAACAGTTCGTATCAATATCACGTACCTAACTACGGTTACACACGAGTCTCAAGCCACTGCATAGGAAATCTGTATTCGTGTTGCTGATTACTGCAAAACATTG
This sequence comes from Lygus lineolaris, assembly GCA_030264115.1. Lineage (NCBI taxonomy): Eukaryota > Metazoa > Arthropoda > Insecta > Hemiptera > Miridae > Lygus > Lygus lineolaris. The sequence goes on from JAEMON010000010.1 coordinate 17,540,208, forward strand.
ATTAGAAACATGGCTAGGAATTGTAATGAGCTCTAGGCATTTCTTCCGAGTAAAGACTCTGGAATCACGGTCACGGTGATTCTAGTGTCTTAACTTCTGGGTCTACTGTAGCGGAAGCATTCTGCTAACTTTTGGGAAGCGACAAATTGTTTCTCCAAAATTCAAAATTTCCATTTGCATTTCAAGTTATAGACCTTCCTGAACATTGGTTGAAGCATTGGTTTCTAGTTTGTTGGTCCCGTTTTTGTGTCCGAGAATCTTTAACGGACGCATAGGTAACTTCCACGATTTTGCGAAATTTAGGGAGATCATGCAGGGTAGGTCCTAGACGGTCCCCTATAAATATTCATCGTTCGCGGATCAATGGTTACCTCTGAGCATACGTAAAGGTGTAATCCTCTTCAAACGTCAATATCTCGCGACCTATGGTTCGATTTCGTCCAAATTTGGAGGATACTACGTCCACAATTTTCAGAGATTGTGCAAGATGTGCTCGAGATGGTCGGGTATAAATTTAATTATTGTAATTTTATTGGATCAATATTACCCACACTGCGCAAGCGCCAATGTGAAAATCCTCCTATCATCGCGATGACGAACAGATTGTTCTTAAATTTGGTGGACATAGTTACGGATTGACCCGTAGATGATCTCCCACGATGAAGTTCATCGTGATCGAATCTATAGTTCCCAATGCATGTGCCCAAGCGTTTAGTCCTTGCAACGCGCACAACTCCCACAATTTTCAACGATCTACCCAATCATGTTTTGAATACGAGAAAGCTATGTGACATATACCCAACTTGGCAGACTTGTTTTTGTCAGTTGGAAGTGGTGATTTACTATTCACCTACTCATATTACGTAGAATATTCGGATGTTCGAAGGAATTATGATTAATAATGTGAATACAAAACTGGTCGTAAAATCACACTTCCACCACAGTTCGTTTCACTATCACGTAACTTTATTCCAAAGCCATTGGAAATCTGCATTACTTTTGCAGATTGAATATTGATTAGAAACATAGCTAGGAATTTTCTTGATTTCTAGGTATTTTTATATTTATGGTGTGGTGTAGGCGTGTATACGAAAAACTTTCGTTTCTTTCTTTTCGTTTCTGCTATTATTGGCACCTTCATAATCCTGTACCTACCCGCGTATAATATGAATAACGGTGTTGCCGCGCCGGTCCGATCATTGGGAAAGCAGCGGGTTCAGATTCGTCCCTCGGAGTTAATTTTCTTGCAGAATCCGTCACGACTTGAAACAACCGTGAAATGAGAGAAGGAACGCAACAGGGCCAAACTAAACGGCTGGTCTCTCCCTTCTTACTGTGGCAACAGTGGAAATAGGATATTATACTTCCACGGTAGAGCACAGTCTGGCGTAAAAAAATATACCCAACTCTCCTCGACGGATTTACTCATTTCACATGGTTTTTCAATGTATGTTTAGACCAGAGCGTCTGGTTTCTTGGCCGGAAATAGTATTATGAAGAAACCCGGGCCTACTGCGAGCTGTTACAATGGTTTTTATGCATACAAATACTTCAAAGGCTTCTCGATGCTTCCCCGAGATCATAAAAATTAGTATGTAGATAGGTGCTATGTGATACTGATTGTGGTATGTTTTCTGAGCAAATAATTAGGAACATTTATGTAGCATCGAGGTCTCCTGAATAATGCGAGTTATACGTACGTCTATTGGGCTAATTGTCGCGTCAACTTAACAGTGTGAAGTGTCACCCCAGCCACGCCCTGACGCGACATTGGCTTTTCCCACGTTTATGTAGCATTTGTCGACAGAGAAAGTCAACATTTACAGAGTGCTGAATTACTTATCGTCGGAAAATGAGTATATTTACATAGTTTTTTAAATCTTTAGTGTAATGGGGAATTCAATCAATTTTTAAAAAAAAAATTCTGAAAGATAACGGCTCAGAAGAAACAGTAATGAAGTCATAAGGCAAAAGTAGTGTATCTGTAATTTTAGAAAATCTATTGAAATATTTATTATTGTAATGTGGCGGGAAAGTGACGTCGAAAAGGGTGCCGTCTGTCATTGGCCAAACCCGTCCAACATGACAACCTAACAAATTGCAACACGAAGCCCACCACTGTTCCGCTCCTGATTTGTGAGAATAGAATTGGCTTAATTAATAAATTGATTTACCTAATTATTAATTATTATTAATTAATTTTTAATTCATTATTCAAATTATTCCTATTCTCACTGCTCCCGTTGCGATCTCAGCGCATTCTTTTTCGGTTCAGTTCTTTTTCAGTGTGACGTAGAAAGGGTTCTCAAAAGAGCCTTTGGAATGCCGCCTTTTATTCTAACAGCTGAGATTTCATTCCAAGTTTTCTCCACACCAGAACGATAAACTATTTTTTCTTTGTATTAACAGTGTTATTTTATTTCAAATAACAATACGAAGGCAGAAAAAAATTGATTTTACCACAAACGATCATTCCCTATTGATATGCTCTCCTTAGCCTTCCTTATTAAATCATCGGAACCCTCCTTTTAGCCAATTTTTGAAGAAAATGAAGCTATTGCAATGGCTTCAAAATGTTTGGTATTTTTGGTAAAATATCAAAATGGCAATAATATCAAGAGAAAGGCCAGGATTTCTGGAATACTCCAAGGGGTCAAATTTTGAGAATTCAGGGTCAAAAATCGCTTATAAACGAGATTTTTGAGGTTGTTGGTATAAATGATCATCTTAAACTTAGGAACCCAATATGGTATATTTGGAATCAGCGTGAAATTTACTATCAATCAGAATCACCCAAAAAATCGGTTAAAGTAATTTTTTCATTAAAGTAAAGTAATTTTCTCATTAACTCATGCTGCATGAATGCAACTTTTTTATCGTTAACGAACTCAATGAATCCCTCCCTGAAATGTTGAAATTTATGAGTGAGAAGTCAGTATTTCTCTTTCAACTTCAAATATTGTTTTTTGTGTAGGTTTTGACTTGGTACACAATGTGCACTTTGTTCGTTACTCTGAGCTTTTGTGTAGGCACGCGAAAATGTGTAATTACTCTGATATCGAAACTTTCCCCCACTCCGCAGTTCAAATCTTCTTGCAAAATGAAACCTGTATTCGCCTATCGGTCTGCTCGTAAAATATCAAAATCGGTAGGTATTTAAATCCTGAAAATCAAAATATGTAGTTCCTCCGCGTTTCGTTGGACTGCACTGTCGGAGTTTATGCAATATTCATCTCGACGAGTTTTATTTTCGAGCTTTCTCCTACGAGCCTTTTCAAAGATTCTTTCACCTAGTTTTTTCTCTGCAATATTATCTCCCTTCTGAAGTGACGAAGAAGCGTAGCAATATTCCCTGGAAAGGGGAAAAATGTTTTCTTCAGGTGGAACACCTGGCAAATCTCTCCTGTGTTCAGACTCTTGGAAGTAGGAGCGATATAATGTCATTTTATTGACCGAGTAGATGTCGCGCTCAGTTCATTCGACATGTGTTGGTGAATACTCTTGTCTAACGAATGGCGAACTTGGTTGCAAAATGTGCGAAGTTGATGAAATGTTCAGCTGAGTGTTGTTGATTGTGTCTCATATAACATGATCCGGATCCTGCGCATCATTGAACTGAATTTATTGACAACCCCTATATAATTTTTTATTGAATCAAGTCCGTGAAATTCCCCAAAACTGGAGATTTCCACTCATACGAACGTGGGCAAACTCTCTGCCTTTGCTCCTGGTCTCATTCCATTCCCTGGCTTGCCCGTTATTAAATTGTTGGTGCGGGCCATCTCAAAAGAAGGCGGATACATCAGTCAGGGTCATGGAGAATGATCGCCTCTTATGTATTTGGGAAAGAAGTAAATTACGCAAAAGGAGTTTTTTCATTGAAACCAACGTTTTCCCATTTTTTACCTCATCTCTGTGTGAAATCCTAAAATATATAGAAGAGAGAACTTAGGAGAGAAAAAAACCCGATGCCCGTAACAGTTCCTCTCAGTGAATATATTGTAGTTCACCGGAAAACTATTGGCGTTGAATTGAACTTTGAGACAAGGAATCGATTCTTTGGGTCATTTCTGATCGATAGTCTCTCTTATAATCGTTCGTTTAATCCCTTAGTTTCCCTATTTTTCGGCATTTCAAGTTTTGTGATTTTTGTGCTTCAAAAGCAAAATTGGTGGGTAACGTTGGAAAGTTCGTTACATTTCCTTTTAGAATGGGCTATTTTGATGAATATTTGAATGGTTTGAAATCCTGCAATTTCCGATCGAAAATCGACATTTCATGAAACAAAGAAAACACCCAGAAATCTCACTTGCGAATCTCACTCAGAAAATACCCAAATCTCACTCGCGCTCGACGGGAAAAACTCAAGATTTAAATGCCAAAAAAGTGGGGTTTTAAGGGAAATTTGTTTTTTAGGGAGTGTCTAGGGGGCTTTTGTGTCATGAGAGTCTAACTCCCCTGACCATGAAAGGGGGAGTTAGATATTGTTTTCTAAGCTGAATGAATGGTGACACTCCTGATTCATTTGACTGATGAAAAATTGATTTGTAGAGAAATACGCTGCCAAGGACATGGCCACAGGAGCTTCCTCGTGGCCTACTCAGTATGTCACCATTAAATTTTAGAAAATTAGAAATGACCGGTTCGCCATGCTCATGACGATAAAATGCAGGGCAAACAAAAATTAAAATATCTTTATTTTTGGACAATACAAAGCACGGGGGCAAAAAAGATTTAAACCCGCCATTTAATAGATGATTGTCTTGGAGTCAGCCATCAACTATCCTCCAAATTTGAGCGAAATAGGTCAATTAGGAACTGAGATATCAGGGTTTCAGGAAATTCACGCTACCCACAGTCCGATGGCGATGAAATTCATAGGGGACCATCTCGGGCCTAACCCGCACAATCCCTCAAAATTTGATCGAAATCGGATCAAAATTCTGGAAGTTATGGCTGTGGCAAGGAAATGTGGATAGACAGACACGAAACCAAATTTGTTTAAGAGTCCCTGAAACGCAAAATGCGAGTGGAAATGTTGATTTTGGAGCACAAAAATGTTTTTCATTTTGAAAGTGAAAACAAAGCTTCCGCTGCCTTGCAGACTCGGAAGCAAAATAGTGTATTTTACGGACATATCAATACCACTGTCTAATTTTTTGGTAGTCATGAGTGTTTGATGAATGTTCTTAAATATTATTGCCCAGATATACCTCAATATCCACGTGGATTTGCAAAAAATTGGTCGGTGGTGTTGATATGACCAAAAAATACACTATTTTTTGTCAGTCAAAATGAATCAGGAGTGTCACCATTCGCTTTAGGGTGCAAAAAGTTCGTGGAAAACGATATTTAATTACTCCAGTGATGGTCTGGTCTTGAACACCTTAAAACGCTCATTTTCTCGAAAAATCAACTTTTTGGACATTCAAACACAATTTTCATCCCTAATTGGTGCATTGAAATTCAAAAATACTACACCGTTGGGAAGCTTGAGAAGAAGAGATCTCGAGAAAGTTTTTCCCGTCGAGTGCAAGTGAGATTTGGGTATTATCCGCTGAGCCAGAGAGCTATGCATGTTTTCCTGTGTTCTTCCATTCGCGAAATTTCGATTTTCAAACAAGAATTTTACGAGTTCAGACCATTCAAAAATTCTTCAAAATAACCTAATCTGGGAGGACATTTATCGACCTTTCTAACGGTAACCACCAATTTTGTTATTGAATCATAAAAACGGGTGTTACAGCCTGTTTAATGTCAGAAGACCTGTTTACGGAAAACAACTCGCGAAATGCCAAGAAAAACGCGAAAACTAATGGTTTAAACGAAATTGCTAAGAGACTTTTGATCAGAAATGAGCCAGAGAATCGATTCCCGGCCTCTTGCAGAGCTGTTTCCGGGACACCCTGTACAACACCCGGCTAAGGGCTTCATCAGCTCCCTTTTGATCGGATCGGCGCTTGAGGGACGTTCCCTAGCCGTCACCTAAGATTGATCAGTATGTTGTCCTCCTTGCGAGTTCAGCTAATTTTCTTTGTCAAAAAACCCAAAAATGAATGCAAAATCTTCCGAATTACATCTAATGGTGGAAAAAACAACTCTTAGGCATTCCCATATACACTGAACATGTCAATTTCGATACAGGGAATCGTACATTTTGACTTCTGAATCATGAGCTTAAACCAGCACATAAAACTGATTTTAGTCTGCTACTCCTCTCCATCCTAGGATGTAGTGCTCTCTCTGCCTTGGCACTCGTCAAGAAGAACTTGAGGAAATGGGCTTTTATTCTACTATCTGCCTGTTGCTCCTGGGGCCTAGCCCACGCCTCTCTGGGACGATCCAGATGCCCAGCATCCGAACGGGGGCCCCTTCCTCGCCCAGGAATTGTGCCAGTGGTGCCCCGTCTTCTTCCCACGGCCCGTCCCCGTCGTCCCTTCCCCTCGTCATCTCAATCACCCACATCGCCCATCTGTGAGCCTGGCTACACCCTTCCTCATCACTGTCCCGCCCATCATTCTCTGGCTTCCCCTTCCCAGTTCATCCAGTACATAACTCCAAATTAATGTCCGAGTTACATCATTGGTACCTAACCCACGCGCGCCCCTTCCTCAGTTTTCCGCCCCATTTCACTGGCCCTTGTAAATATCTCGTATCAACTGTAACCGTCACCAATAAATATTGTCTGCCAACTGGGTGTTACATTGGAATCTGTTGCTTCCTCGTTATCAATGACTTAAAGTTCAGGATCCAGTTGATAGTTTTGTAAACTGTAAGTTTTGTTCATAACATAAATTAACCCAAGGCCAGCCCCCGACTACTCTTCAGGTTTGAGCAGAATTGGACCATTAGCTCATGAGAAGGTATGTGTGTTAATTCATGTTTGAGCATGCGTGGAGGATTGCTCCGACGGGGGTTACATTTATAGGAGACCATCTAGGGCCCAACCCGCACAATCCTTACAAAATGTCCGAAATGGGACGAAGACTCTGGATGTTATGCGTGTGGCAAAGATTCGCGTACTCTCACACACATGGACAGATAGACGCGGAACCAAATTTGTTGCTGTGACCATTTTATCATTTAATAATGATTAACAGGACGTTTCCATTTGTTTTGTGAACTTCACGAGTGTCACGTCGCGATATAATTTAATCGTTATTAAACGATCTGACTGTAGAACCGTAGGTCTACCGTCCTTTTTTTATTCAATAAATCCATTGAAACCAATAAAATATGATGCTCAATAAACGTCAATATATCATGGATTATGTAAGTGTGCGTTGTCAAAAACATCGAGTTGGTCAATTTTTAAAGGGTTTAAATAAACAATTCAGTGGGTGGTTTTGTTTGGGTTGGTTAGAGTTGGTCGATATTGTACCTATCAAACCTAGGGATACTTTGATTAAAGAACTCTTGCATAATATATATACTTACTCTGGAGGCCTCTCCAATGCGCTCCAGAAAGGTTCACATCAAAATAATTTTAACGGTCCTCACTAACATGAAACGATGGGTGATAAAGGATGAATTTCATAATCGAAATTCTTCCATCGGTCAACGCACCTGTTTACTTTTATGTGGGTTCGTCGTTTACTACCCTATTCGCCAGCATTTATGAGTTGAAAATCAATTAGTTTGTGCACTATAACACGGGAAAATCTATTAGATGTTACATTATGTCCCGGATGGAGGACAGTGTACAACCACTTGGGCCACGAGGGGCTGTAGTGGCTCATCACTCCTGGTTGTTTGCGAAACTGTTAACTCTGTTTGCCAATCGATTTATTAACTCAGCTCGTCTGGTGTGTACTCTCCACCATCCAGGAACCCTCAAACAAAATTAAATCTTAACACGGAAAATTCGAGTTTTCATTCAGTAGTTTACCCAAGGTTGAATCGACCCACTTGAGGAATCGACACAATCAAACTTCGCTTTTTCATTTTCCAGACAATTTCGTGTACAAGTAGGTATGCGTCTAAGTTATTTTTTCAGGGATGGGGTCTGTTGTTTTATTAACATTGGAAAGAAAGCTTTTAAAAAGAAAATACCTAGTTTCTTCCGGCGGATTGCAATGAAAATTGACTCCTTTTTGTTCTACTTTTCCTCCTAATGGAAATCCAAAAAAATTGTCTCATCGAAAATGTTGCGCGGCAAAAGTGAATTTTGTATTTCCTACAAACTGGATTTCAGGTCGGTACTCCTTTCGAAAAAGAAACATCTGGTCTAGAGCAAATCATCAAGAGATCATAGTTGAGCAAATTTTGATAATTGAGTCGTGAGACGTGAAGTATGGCAGTTCGGGGGGTTTCCACACGTTGGCGCCTGCGCAGTCACTATGACTGATCCTAAAGCGACGGAATTCAAATGGGACCGTCTAGCAACTGTCCTCGAACTGTGATGAAAATTGGGCGAATGTGGATAATTGGTTCGGGCTTTTGGCGGTTCGCAGAAATGCGTACGCATACTCAAGTATCCAAATCAATTGAAATTTCTATATTTTCTTAACGGATGGCCGAGCCTACAAACAGATGGTTGACGGAAGGAAAATATGAAACCTGAATGGGAAATTTAGCTTCGAGCTTCGAACATGAATTTTTCATTGTTCGGCAAAAAACGCCATAGCGCCCTCTACGTGTTTGCATGCGTGAATTTCACCTCGCTTCACGTTTGTCGACTGGGAAAACAATCTTTTTTAACCCACCAGCTATTATAAAACCCAACTCGAAATTCCTTCGCTAAAATTGAACGGTAGGTAAACACTCGAGTTGAAAAAAACTCTGGTAAATGGAGCGTTCGAACATTCGCGCAATCGGTTCTCAAGTCTAGATGGGAGATGATTTCAGATCGTGAAGTCTTGAGTTTACAGCGGGGGAGGCGGGGCCCGGATTTAGAACGGATTTCATTCTCTGGGGTTTCTTTTGGTGAAATGCCAGTGATTTCGATAGGTTTGGCGGAGGGACGGAAAGTAAGATGAAACACGGGCGTTTGGGAACATCTTGTCTTTGGTAATCCATGGGCTACAAAAACAACACTCGGCTAGTTTACAATGGCTGATGATTTCAGATTAGGCCAAACAATATTCCTGAGCTAGATCTGAACTTCCTACATTCCAAAAAATGTTACCTGAAAATATCACGGATTGCGATTGTATGATGATTGAATTGAAATGATTCTAATTACCTTGTTGGTAATTCATGAAATTCATGCGTATAATATTTAAAACTTTTCGCCTTTTCCGCTATCAAGGTTTGAAAAAATATAAAAGGGGTGGAGATTTTCTATGTGAACATCTTGAATGCATTCGTTTAGGGAGTTGTTTGAATTTACCTTTTGATATGTAAATATTTCGGAACTAGTGTATCCACTGAACCGCACTATTCACATTTCTCTTAGGAATCCCATCCAGAATTTATGGTAGAATCAGATCTGAACAATCCAATCTGATCCACAATTTCGTTCCTGCAGCTCGCTAATCCAACTCCAACCTTGATGTTTGATCGGTAAAATGGGGTTTTTGAAGCTATTAAAGGGTTTTAATCCAGTGGGTTTTCACCGTAAGTTTATAAGTTTGTTGTTTGCCGATGAATTTTACTATCTCATGTGTGAAATCTCTTTTCACTAACAATATTATTAATCGTCCACAATCCTCTGTGACTATTACCTCTCTGCTAAATCATAATCGTCAGCGTCCTGGAATATGAAACGTATGATTCTTATGAATCTTGCTCACAATTCTTTCTTTCCCCTAAAGGAGTTGAGTCATTGTTAGGGTAGGTAAATAATAATCAATGTAGCAAATAACTAAAGGTATTGTTGACTAGTTGGTGAAGATGTTAGTAGCTTTACTATAACGAAGGTGATTTCCTAGCTATGTGCAACCTCTCCTGTGAACTTAGTTGTGAGTTTTACTTGGGTTCTGGTGGTAGGCAACCCTTCCGGAGACTGCCATTCCTCGTGGGCCTACCTCCTCTAGTTAGGATTCCAACAACGCCATCCATACCCCAAGTTCAATTCTGAAACGAACTTTCTATTTCACTTCCATCGTTGGCATTATAGAACTTTGAAGCGATACCGTGAAGCTCTTCCCGACGGAAACCTGCTATTCTATAAGTTGAAAATTGATATGGAACTCTCAACGATGCTTGCACAACTTGGTCGAAAAGAAGTTTCCATTAGTTCCCATTATCTATTGCGAATTAGAATTGAAAAAGTTCAAACGAAGCACGTAGCGCGAGCGTGAGCTCATGAGCGCAATGCTATACCGAACAGGTAAAGTAACTTTCCTGATCAATATGATACGAAGGACTTCGAAATTTCCTTTCATCATCCATCGTATTGAATTGGAACGACTCTGAAACGAGTATGGAATTCGCTTGTAGAGGGATGCATAATTTATGAGACTTCATGGATCTTGATGGATTGAATTTTGATCAGCTCATTGTCAGTGATTGTTTCGGATTCCTCCTCTTGAAATAGTGTCCCCGACTAAGACCATTTCTAAGCTGTTTTCATTGGACACGTCACAGCTGGAGGATAGCCTGAACGCTTAATCTGGAATTATACACCGTTGACTATGCTCTGTGATTCGGAACTCAGAAGGGGTGGGGATGAACCTACAAAAATAAATAATTCGGTACGAAATTATAAAAAAAAAAAAATCAACGTTTTGACTTGCCCAAATTGAAAAAGGCAGATACTTCTACAAAAGATAGAAAATAGAACGTATACTATGGTACGTATTACTATGGTACTCACAGTTCCGACGGCCGTGGAAAATATTTCCAGTTACTACCTTTAACATACGACAAGATTTCGAGATTTGAAGGAAGGTAGGTATCAATTTTGGACAGTTTTTGGAAGGTTGGGGGATGAGATAGGTAGTCCACCACGATGACGAGACGAGCTTGTTCTTCATTCAGCTCCAAACCCAATAGGTAGGTACCTAAAATTCTTCATTCGGTACCTGAAACTGAATAATCGAAAACTTACCATTTTAGTTCTCGACTATAGGTAGTTTGAAGGATCAGCTTTGCTTGATTATATCGAAAATCGGGCATACCGGTACGGTATCTCGTAGAAGGCGTGGAGGCGATGAGAATTGACGACGAGATATCCCCGAATTCCACGTTGTATGGTTTCCCATCGTTGGAAAGTCCTTGATGTTGAAGGCTCAAACGAAAATATCTGATACAGACAGAGTCGAAATGTTGAGGTTTTCCCATTAAAATCTGAAGGGAAAAGAGCCCAAAGACGTTCATCAGCTTAAACTTAACAGAGAAGTTTTTGAAGTGGAGTTTGGCGAAGGTAGAAGGCTGCGTCGGAAACCGAATTACTTCAACAGAGAACTGACATCTAACTTTGGTTTTTCAATGAAATTTAGGTGAAATTCGAATCGCAAATAACTAAATTTTGGCGATAAAAGTCGAGACTGGACAAGAGAACGGCGATACGAAGAATGAATAATGAGAGCATCGAGCGGCAGCGATAGGTGGCATCACTTCCTTGGCGCTTCGTAAATTCACACGTGAACATGAAGGAAATTCCTCTCCATTTCGATCGAAAAATACTTGTTGTATTGAAGTTGTATGCACAAAGGAGAATAACGAAATAAAATCTTCTTTGTAAATGATAGGAAACGTCGAAAGTTTCGGTGAGTTTCGAAATTCGAATACGGAAGGAATTGCAAATTAATTCACAGCACAGCGTGAATTCCTCAGAGTGAAGTGTAGATTATGAATGAAGTGTAAAAGCAGAGAAAGAATTTCATTGAAGTAGAAGTCAAATTAACTACAAATAGATCGTTCGGTGGAATAAAGTGTGTGTTTGTTTTTTTCTTCACGAAATAAATAATAGCCATGTATGTATACTTCGGTAGTATTTTTGTTTCTCTGTTTGGAAGGGCCTTCGAGATGAAATGTTGGATGGTTCCTGGTGAAGAAATCTACTGCTGGCGGTCTTGTAATGCCGAACGACCTACTACCTATTGTCCTCCTATTTATATCTCCGATTGGAAACCGTCCATTGTCCCTTGCTCACCGTTAAGGTGTACCTCGTACATCTCCCCACATGCAATCCCTCCTCTATTTCTATCTCTGACGATAAGGTCTTCCAATCAGGTGCAGACCGGATGGAGACTGCGGGTGGGGTTCTCGGACCTCTAGAGCTGTCCATTTATCGATTAAATTGAATTGCGTGGAGTTTTCAACTACTCTGCTATTTGACTGTAAGAAAACCTACAGTTTTAGATATATCAAGGAAACTCAAACCTTCCGTTCTGTCTGCAGAGCCAGGCTGGTTTTACTGCAAGATCCTATTCACACGGTGGATGTTCAGCCTCTCTGGCTCCGTTTCTTTCATTGGCACAGACTGAAATGATATCTACTTTTATTAACGAAGTTTGACTGATTGTTAAGAGAGGGGGAGGGATTGTTGGATTGATTGTCAAGAGTCCCGCGTGAGACATGTAAATTTTCAAAAATGTATTTTACATCGATCTCAACTCTTATGAAAATTGCTCGTTTTGGCACACGCTCTTTTCAACGGTTCCAGTCTTATCTTGCTCATTTTTAATAATCACCTTGAAACCCGGCCACACAATGCGTTGGCCGTCCGATAAAGTATATCGCCCCACCTTCCCAGCGTTGGCCCGACGCCATCGGATCGGCTGAGGTTGGCTGCTTGTAGTAGCTTTAACAAAAACACCTGCTTCATCCTTCTTCCAAATACACAATCACTTTGGACTCCTAGATTTAATCGATCTACCTCAACAAATCCCCAAATGAAGGCAGAACACCAGGGGTTTCACATTTCCTTGCTCCTCTATCCCCATGGGAGGTGTCACAATCTGGCAAATGATTCTGCTGCCCCTCTTTTTCTTTTCATTTTAGCAGAAAATATATAATGCTTTGTAGCTTCTTTTGAACTAGCACCCTTTGAAAAAGTCACCAATTGACCTCTTTACTGCTGTTCCGTTGCAGGGTTTTGAATGTAAATGGCCCGTTCTCGTTTTAATCCTAGGTAGGTACTATACTAGGTATAATTTGATTGGTTATTCGTAGAACCGCCTGCAACACTTACTGTTAATAATTATTTCTGACAGTTCCAATTCAAAGTTGGGTATGTGAAATTGGTACAAAATCCTATTCTACAACCCTGGTATAGGTATTGGTGGTGGACTCGAGAGCCACTGTTTTGAGTTACAGGGAAATTCATTGAGTTATACATCTGGAACTTTACTATGTTTTATGAGTATTATAAGTACTCAACTCAAATATAACTCACGAGGTCTTTTCAACTCAGTGTCGTATCAACAAGTGTTGTCGACCTTAGTATGTTCCAACAAGCGGTGGTGCAGGTGAAATTCGAATATCTTCTTCGCAGAAATTGTGGTGAAGAATGCGCAGAAGGCTCTGTTAAAATATCCGAATTGCTCACACTTGCTAGTTGGAACCGACCTTGGTTCGACAGTATCACGAGTATCCATTTAAACAGGTAGGTATTGAAACTACAATGAAACAGTCTACCACTGATCAGCTTCGCGCGACATCAGTCCAACATACTCGATCGAATCAGGTATGTATGCAATGAGTGTTGGGGAGACGTCTTCGACCATCGTTTTCCTTGGACCTTCCCGCTTTTCAACCATTCCACTTTGAGCAGATAGGTCGCCGTTTAGTTGTGCTGTCCTCGTCGCCCCACGATGTCGTTCCCCTCGCCGTGTTAATATTCCGGTCGTGACAGCTCGTGTGTTCAGAAATAAAAAAAGGATTTTATTTTTTTAGCGTGTTTTTTCGTTTGTGCCAATGAACGAGACGGAGTTGAGAAACTTAATTGGAGGTTTGCGCACGGCTGCAGCTAGCGCTACCACGCCTGTTCCGGACACTACATCGCCCTTGCGCGTTAGTTCCGTCACAGAAATGTCCGACTTGTTTCTCCACCTATGTCCTAGGTCCTGACCTTGTCGGTCATGATGAAAGCTTTGTTGTGATTTTAGGTTGACGGATGGATCTTCTAATAACTGTATTTTTCAGCTGACCCATAATTACTGCCAGCGGTGTTAGTCGTCTCAACTCTGTTAAAAAATGCACATCTTATACCTACCACATTCCCTTGTGCTTTGATCCTTTCATGTTGGCACGGTACCAGGTGGAGTGGGATACTTTTTTCAGATCGATTCAGCTACGCACGTAAAATGGTGAAAACTATTGACCCCTCCACCCCGTTGGCTAACCACCATTGATAATTGCTAGGGAAAGATCTTGCAATTTCACAACTTTTGTCATCGAGTTGGGGCGTTTTGTGACAGTTCGAAAGGCACCAAAACGATTTCTATGACCTGATCATATTTCATCAATCGATATAAATTGTTAAAAAGACGTAGTAAAAACATCGTAGTAGCTTATGTTGCTTGTCAAGCTCAATTTTGATGGTTACAGTCACATATTTGCATTGTAGTAGTTAATTTTCAAATAACATACGGTCAAGCTTTGGGTGAAGCGATTTTGACACGGTTGTTTGGTGGTTTTACCTAGGCTTCCTTACGTCAGCTATCTGCGCGCATCCAATCGAATATTGAAGGGCCAAAAAGCTAAAAAAAATGGCACACAGCAGCATTAACAACCCATACTGAGCACGAAGGCAATTCGAAACTTTGTCAATTCCAGTATATCACTATAACTGTGGACAAATGGTTGCTCGGAAAATATCCGGCTGCGGATCGTTCGTTTCAACACCCGAAGGTCTCCGGACTATGTCAAACAAGGGGGAAATCAATCGCCGGTCGGTGGACGTGGAAATGGAAATGATGCGCTGACATTTCAATCGAGAGTCGAGACGGCGTGGAAATTCGCCCATCTGCTCCAAACCTGCTTATTACTAATGGGGTCACATCCGATCAATCGGTGTTCCCTCGAGTGCTCTCATGTCAGTCAGTCGAGCTTTTGTTGTGAAATCGAGTATTCCCCGAATTTCCCCATTCACCGATGATTTTCGGGAAGCAGCGTCGAATTAAAAGTTGTTCAGCCCATCGGAGGAGGAATTGAATTTTCAGAGGAGCACATCAGACAATAAATTTGCTTAACACATGATTATGACATTTCTAAGTGGTTAGAGTGGTTACTTGGTTTGAGAATTGCAGATTCGGTTATTTTGACGAAATTCCGTCTGCTATTTGTTTGACGCGGTCCCAACTGCATGCTCGACCTTGATTTGACAAGGCTCCAACTGTACGCTTCTCAATAGTTTCATTAAGGTAGGCCTCGACCTTGGTTTGATAGGTAACGTTACAACTATAGCCATGTCCTTTGTTGTCAAAGTTTCAGCTACAGTATCTACCTTGGTTTGTCAAGCTTCCAAATGCAGATGGTGCCGACAGCCTAGATATTATAATAAAGAGATGATAATATGTCATTCCCAACTTGAAGATATTAGAGCAGGTTTGACTTCTCTAAACTGGACAATTTTCTTTTTCTTTTTACGGCTTACTATAGCTTTTTTCAGTGATTTTTTTGTGTGTGAATTGCTCAAGTTGTAGAAGGAAGAAGGAAATCGTCAAGTTATAATATTTGATCTGCACGATCTTAAAGCTTCCCTTTTTCTGTGAGCGAAAACAAAAGCTATAGAGGGGAAAACAAGAAACGGAGTGTTGGTTCAATATTCCTCGCAAGTTATATATGAAGCCGAAGTGTTTTATTTTGTGGGTTATTTTAAAAATACAGATTATTCCGATTCTGGAGCTCTTCGCTTATCGACAGACCGAAGGCGATTCGTGGCACGACGGGGCGGAACTAAAGATTCTGGCCGTCTGGCAGCTGTTTCGACGCGACGCCTAGCCCTTATCTGCCGATGGACGTTTCAGCCGGAAAATCCCGCTGATGGAGGGATGAGATTACGAGTTTCGGTCTGTTTCTTTTCTTTAAAAAAAAAAAACTATTTCGAAAACGTGTGACGTCCGGATGTTGCACGCGTTTCCATCAAGCATTACATTCCGTTCTATGAAAGCTTCATGACAGAACATAATGTTGTTTAATATCGATTACTGAAAAATTCGAATATAAGAATTAATTCATACTTGCTATTGCTCTACGCATGTAAACACCCGGAAAAAACACTAAACTTAGCAATGTTCTGATATGAAGTAAGATGATGGTAGGTACTTTCATCATGAAGAATATTTGCATCCTGTAGATGATGAGAAAGGAGGAAAGAACTTGCAAATACATTCACTTGGGTTCGGACCCTCCGTTTGTATGTAAGCTTTTAGGGATAACGAATAAACTCATCTACGTCACCAAATCTTTACAAATCGGAGGTTTTTTTCCACATCTGTACAGAGTTCAAAGAAATGGGATGGAATGAAACCGTTGGAAACGATATCCATTGGGACATAAGAGAGATGGGATGGGAAATTATGGTTGGTTTAGGATTTATGGTCAGGTAAATCGAGTTAACACACGCATGTTTTCGAAATTGCAGAAGGCTTCTTATATCCGTTGAACCACTCTTTTCGTGCTGCAGAGCGCTTCTTATCATCCACCCGGTCTTGAGTAGCTTTATGGAAAAATAATCAAATGGTATTGATATTCATATTGAAGATAGAAGTAAGGCTGTTATGGATTAAGCATAAATCGATCGTAATTCGCTGTCATTCGTCATCCTTGTTGACAGAGCGCTTACTTTACTGTAAATTAGACAGAGAGGGAGCAAGGAACTTATAAAATTACCCTGAAAGTAACGGATATAATGGAAGTTTCGCCATTATGCGCTAAGGGGTTAATCACACTGGTATAAATTTATTATCCTGCTGAATGAGTTGATTCAGAGCCTAATCATGCATCTACTTCGGCCGAGACTCTGGTATTTCTCTTAAAACTGTCGTTCCGTGACGTGGGCATGACGATGACGTGGAGTTATCTCAGGTGAGATAAGGGAAGACTTTAAAAATCCGTCCAGGTGACGTGGTCCTCAGCTGATCGACTCAGCGGGCCCAAGGTGAGTAGGATTGGCGTAGGATGGGACTGGAAGCCAATAAAACTAACGGAGTAACGCCCCACAGACGGCATCGTTGAGGGAAGGTGACACTGTTTACTAGACGCCTACATACCAGGCTCATCCTTACTAACCCACTACTATTTGGAACGCGCCAGGTATAATAGTATAGGTGGGATGATGAGTTAATTCTCTTCTTCTTCTTCTTCTTCTGTCCCATTATTTAACAATGTTGTTGTACGTACCTACTAGGTACCATATCCCGAAATGGGATAATGTCTATATTACCAAAAAAGGCTCTAATTGACGAATGGCCCAAATACCAGGCGTACAAAATACAAATGGCCTACATACCAGGCTCATCCTTGTTACTAACCCACTACTATTTGGAACGCGCCAGGTATAATAGTATAGGTGGGATGATGAGTTAATTCTCTTCTTCTTCTTCTGTCCCATTATTTAACAATGTTGTTGTCCATACCTACTAGGTACCATTCCAAAAACGGATAATGTCTGTATTACCAAAAAAGGCGCTAATTGACGAATGGTCCTTTCACGTATATCACATATAACTGACCTGAAAACCAGACCCAGAAAAGATTATACTATTGATAAATCTTCACGTCGCGTCGATCTGATTCATGATCGCATTGATTTTGCCTCCTCACTACCGAACCGGTTTTACTAAAAGCCTGAAGGTCATATGAGGACGACTCCTAGGCGATTGACTATGAATTTCGTCACAAATGGATCAGCAAACTTGAAATTTCTCGTCGTGGGCATAACTCCGGAACTGTTTCACCAATTTCGGTGAATTTTTCACTAGCTGATTCTATACATTTATGTCACAAAAGTGAGGAAGCTACCCAGACATTTTTTTTACTCGATTTCACGCAATCAACTCGATTTCGCTCATTTCACAAATTAGACCGGTAATTCTGACGAGGACAGAAATAGCTGAATCTCTAGAGAACAGAAGTTGATAACTAAGCTGGAAGCCTAATTAAGAACGGTTGGTCAAGCGCACCGACTGAATCCAATATTACTCTGATCGACGAAATTGAATTGGGCGTCTATTAGCTGGGGACTTGACCTCGCTTTTGAGCCTGGAACTTCTTTGGTGACCTCACTCTTGAACCTGGAACTTTACAAAGTGATAGGGACTTAGAAATTGGCTCATTCTGCTCCAAACACTCATCCCTAATGTTCTCAGGACAGGCACTGAAAATTCCTTAGCTCCTTCAACCTGAGATAAATTATGTGTAAGCAATAACATATGCATAAGCAGTTCTGGTTTTATGTACCATATTCTGTTATTAAACACGAAGATGTTAAATATCGTGTATAATTATTATTACACTAACGTGAAACATTGAAAATCCCTCTAGCCATGGACCTAAGGAAGGTTTGCTCTATAGACGTTTGTAAAAACTTGGTATTTTGTTTTTGTTCCAGGTAAGTGGCATTTTGGACTTCCGTTAATAACCTGAATGCGGTGAGTCGGAAGATGTTATCACATGCACGGTAGTCGTGCTGTTTTTTTTTTTGTTTTTTTTCTTTAATTATGGTTTCTAAGTAAGATCTAAAAGCATGCATTATGTACAAACAGGAAGGTACATTCAAGATATTTGAATCTATGCACCAAGGAACGTTGTGCGTTGGGTGAGTGTCTTCCCATAAGAAACATTCGAAGATCATTAATGTAATCACTTAAACGCTGAAACGCTTGGTTTCTCTGAAAATAACAACCCAATCTTCTAACGAGTTTTAATTGTTCACAACAGTCCTCTCTTAGGGATCGTTTCCAAATAATAGTTGTTCTTGACCCCAAAGGTTTTGGAGGATACAGGCTGGAACTCATTTTAACTAATTCGTTTTGAAAATGCCTTTGTTCCGGGTTTCCATGTTACTGTACCCTTTTCTTCCTCGTCTGAAGAGAAGTGAGTTAAGAGAGGCGATATTTGAAAAAACGAGATATTATTCCTTCGTTTCGCTTGATCGAGTTTCTGTTAGTTTGAATGGACGATTCCTTCATTTTATTCAAACTCCCCCGAGAATTAATTCGAAATCTCTTAGGGAAGACCCTCTTGCTTCTGCGAGGGCTTCATTTTATCTCGGAGAAAATACTATAATGGGATTTAATTATCCTTCTTACAATCCTTCATCGAAGGATTGAATTATTAAGCAAACTCTCGCGGATGAAGTAAATATTTAGATTTGTTCTTTCGCTTTAAAGATGAAAAAAAAAAGTAAATAATGGATGATTAGTTATAACATGCCGAATGCTTGAACACTTCTTGGCTTTTCAAAAAAGGGTTCCTCAGTCATTATTAGGTAGGTACACATGTAGGAACCATTGTTTCAAATGCAATGGATTCTCTCTACATTGAGTATCGATCGTATGTAAACTCTGAAGAGCAGTTATCTTGACCAATCCAACTAATAATAAAAACAGTTGGTGGCTGTTGTGTGCAATTATTTGTGTTTCACATCAGCACTAGCGAGTAGGATGGAACGAGTGTGGTAAGTGGAATGCTTCAATGGGCCCTTCAGTAGTTATGAGGATTTTAAAAACGTTTGGATTTAAACGCAACCTACGTATACCTACGTTCCCGGCATTTTTCAATTTTAATTTAATCCTACAGTTTTCACCCCGAAGGGAAACGAAAACTGGTATTTTGGGTCAAGCAAAGCTCGACCCACCTTGAGATTCATCCCTCCCTCCCTACACCCCCACTCCTCAATATCCTCGACCGTTTCCTATGTTGGCCCCCCTGTGTTGGTGTTGATGGGTGTGAGCTGGCGCCATGTTCTTCAGTAAGGAGCTGGCAAGCGTTTATATGGGTGGGTCGAGCTTTGCTTGACCCAAAATACCAGTTTTCGTTTCCCTTCGGGGTGAAAACTGTAGGATTTTGGGGTCAGAGCTGCAGCTCGACCCACCTTGAGAGATGTTTGTTCTCTGCCAGCTCGCACCATGAGGCATTGAAAGGCGTACTGTGAAGTGGAGACAGTGTCTCCACAATCCCTGAGTAATAAGTGGTAGATGAGGGTAATAGCAACCAGGGGGTTGAACGGAACGTAATATGTATTTAAGAAGAGATCTTAATTAACTCTTGAACAAAGTGTATAGAATACACAGTACTGCAATATAAGGCACATCAGGTATGTATTTGAGGATGACGCCGTGTATGTTGCATGTTGGGGCTATGACATTGGCCTGAAGGATGCCGTTGGATCCTGGGCTACATCCTTCTTGGCAGGAGCTGAAATTGGGCGGTAGTAGTGACGTAGAAAAGTGTCAGATGACCTCCAGTTTGCTCGTGAAAGGATGTCATCTATGGGCATGTGAGATCTTGCTAGGTGTGAATTCACTGCAGATCGAAAGCTGCCTGGGGTTGCCTCAATGCCTGCTGCATTGAGGGCTGTAGCCACCCACTTAGCTATTACGGCCCGCGAGGCCGGTTTCACACGACCCCGGGATGAGACAAAGAGGTTGTGGATGGGCATAGTCCCACACCTCAGTCGGCGCAGGCGCAGGAGCAGTTGTATCCAACTGACAACATCCCACAGTGGGTTGTTGGGGTCTGGTGAAAGTCGCCAGCCTGATTGTTGGAATGATGGGCGGTCAGTTTTAGCCCCAAACTGTGGCCAGAAGATGAGGTCTGGGGAGATGATTTGTAGATGGCCTGTGTCCACATGTAGGAGGGTGAGGTCATGTACCCTCCTTCCAGACATCATTAGAAGGAGAACAGCTACGTGGCGTGACACTTGGAAGAAGCTGGTGTTGTCTGGGGGGTTCTCCTGTATCCAGTCTCGCAGTTTTGCAACATCCCAGATTGTCCGTATCTCTTTCCGTGGTTGGGAACTGTTGATTCCTTTCATCATCCTTCTGACAATTGGGTGTGATGTCAGATCTACTGAGTTTTCAGGGTCAGACCACGTCGCTACCACCGATTTGTGTACAGCAATTGATGCTGGTGCTAGGTGCAGGTTGGTATGTAGATGGGCGAGGAAACGCGCAAGTGCTGTGGGGGGTGGTCTAAGTGGGTCGATCAAATGGTCTTCTGCCCATTGCCGCCAACGAGTCCAGGGATGGTGATATGATGATTTGGTAGATGGGCGCCATGCCGCAGTAAGAAGGGCTCTTTCAGAGTCAGACCAGTTTGCTAGGTGTGCCGACCACCCCGTAGTTTCCAGATCTCCAGCTCCATTTCGTCCACGTTGGGTGGAACAGAGTCTGTTGACAGGTCGAGCAGGTGGGAGGGTAGGTCTGTCACACGCATTGGGGCATCGATTGCCCTGGTTTTGATGTCGGGTCGCCAGTATGTCTTGGTCCACCGGGGAGACACTAGCAGATATGTCCCTGTCGCAGAATTCAGGTGATGCAGTACCTGAGGGATTAGCGGTGGTGGTGGGAATATCCAGGCCAATTGAAAGTTCCATGTCCGTGAGAAGGCATCGACAAACATTGCTTTGGCATCGTTTTGGTCGATTGAGGCATAGGCTGGGACCACAGCTGACTTGGCTGATGCAAATAGATCGATCGATGGTGTCCCCCACCTTTGAAAGACTTTGAGTGTGATTGAGGGTAGTAAGTGCCATTCTGGTGGTGGTGCATCCCTGGAGAGTCGGTCGGCCAGGGTGTTGTATTTGCCTGGAATGAAGTGAGGCTGTAGGTGGATATTGAGCTCCTGGGCTTGTTTGAGAAGGAGAGCTGTCTCCTGAAGCAGGGGAGATGATCTTAATCCCCCTTGGTGTCTGATGTAAGCTGCCACTGTTTTGCTGTCTGTTAGAAGGAGGACTGAACTGTCCCGTACTATTTCGGGGGCAGTCGAAATTGCCCAGCGAACTACATAGAGTTCCCGACGATTGATGGACCAGTGTCGCTGTTTGGACCTCCATTGAAATGATAGGCGAAGCGGGCCCAGCGTTACCCCCATCCCCCAATCTGATGCATCCGTTGACAGGAAGACTCTTTTTGTTGGGTGGGAGTAGCGGTTGTTGCCGTTGATATG
>JAEMON010000010.1:17563212-17589567 GCA_030264115.1 Lygus lineolaris
TGGGGTCAATCCAAAATTTTGTCCCGTCAAAAGCGTTTCCCAGCAACCGATAATCAAAGTTGGTTAGGAGGTATTGATATAGGGTATTCTTGATCTTGTTGTTGTTTTTAAGTTTAGGAAAATATCAACACGTTCGTGAAGTTCTTGTTCGTATCATCGAAGCTATGCCTTAGTAGCTACCCGTGTTTTTCTCCTAACAAACAATGTATGTACTTTACGCGTATACATTGTGAAATGGACGTGGCGTTTGGACCACCTACTCAATGCAACATATTCATGTCACAATATATCAACGTGAAGCGTTGAAACTCGTTTTGAATGGATTGATGTAATTTTTTGTCCATATACTTAGCTAACTGCTTATTAGGTAGCTAATGAAAGTTATTACGATCATCTGCCATTTTTAATTTTCATTTCAATTTTAATTTATCAATTTTCTTTTTTTTTTCAATTCATTTTTATTTCCTTTATTCTTTATTTTTCGTGACTTAGAATTAAAAGCTTGAATTTGATTTTCCCAGTTTGAACAATAATGGTCGAGGTTCAGTGACAATTTTTGTAAAAGCTGACAAATGGAGTTACTCCGGACTATAATTTTTAGTTTTGTACGTCCATTTCGAGAAAATGGTTGTAGTTCTTCTTGTTCTCCTTTCAAATTTATTAGTAAAGAAGAAGCCATGTTGATTAAACAAAAAGTGTTAACAATCATCCCCAATGGGCTCAAAGATCGAATGTAGTGTACTCGCAAAGGGTGTGGAGCGGACTTTACCCCTCCGTGACTTTACCCCCCTCGTGGGGTACGTTTGGAAATGCTGATTTTGACGACTAGAAATACTGATTGCTTGGAAACGTAAAATTAAATACCTAATCGTCCAAATAAAAAAATGTATGCCAAGTTTTCTGGAAATAGATTAGTTTTGTGGTTGATTGGTAAAAAACATTATTGTCGACAGTTTTTATTGACCTTACAGTGATGCTAAAAAGTTAGATGAACCTCACACTCCCCTCTACTATTTCTACGACATTATGGCTCGAGAGATAGGCATATACTTCGGGGTATGGGCACACCTTAAAAGTTCTTCTCTTGCAGCGTTGAAAGCTGAAAAAGAGGTAAATTGGTTCACCTTTCCATTTGAATTGCGCTTCGGACTCAATGTGGCTGAAACGATCCCTTTGATCTCAACATATCCACTTTTATTTCACGCAGCGCTCGAAAGGTCTTTTTCGAAAAAAAAAAAGATCGGGTGAGAAAACATTGAAAATCAATATTGTTCGAGGAGACTCAACGAGGAATCAGAACTCTGCGTGGTAACGCAATCAGCCACTGGCAGGTTTTATGAGTCAGGAACCATTCGACCTTTCGGTTTCTCTAACTTCGCACCGATAACTTTTCCTCTCCAACTCGGCATCCCGAGAAGCCCCATAATCCCAGCAATCTCCGATGAAATCCAACTTTTCTCTCTGGACATTTTTATTGGTTCTTGTATAACAAGGCTGTAAGAACGATTTGTTTTCAGAAGTTTCGCTCAACTTTCTGCATCGGTTTCTGAAAACTCTTTCAGCCCGGTAATATTTCAACCATTGAAGTGCATGGTCGTTCAGCATTCGAAATTCGAAGTAGGGAGGAGTAAGTAAAGTTCAAAAGAATCTATCCCTCCTATATAATTTTGTTGTAGATTGTATGTGTCGGTTTGTCTGTGTTTCAATCTCGCACGAATCCGTTAGGTTGTATTGTAAAATAATGATAATCTTCCTGATCTTAGCCAATTTATATAATGTCTCCGATTCGCTGATCAGAGAAAGTGAGTTTTTTCGACGGTGATCCCTTGATTTTGTGAAGTTTATTTTACCAATAAATCACTCAGATATTGTACCTATACTATTTCGAAAATGACCACGATTGAATGTCAAAGTGGAACCCAAGAGTTCAATGATGCAGCTAAGTACGGTCAATGGTATAACTTCGTGATAACATCCAGTTTTCACTTGACTTAGAAAGCGAGAAGCTATAAACGTTTATGGACAAACACATGCGAGGCAATAAAAGACGCTGTGATGATCTCAATAGCTGGATACTGAATCCCATTAAAAGGCAGAAAAAGCTCTTCCTAGAAAAGGGAATCAACTTTCTAAAATGAAGTCTTGCAATCCCTGTCCATTTTTATCCACAGGGGATGAGTCTTGATGCCAGGATTGGCGGAGTGCGGGGTCTACATTTACCCTGAAATCTTCGCATATTCGGATATCCCCATTAGGTTTCTCCACATTGACATAGTTGGTGTTGGCCACCCAATGGGTGTTCTTGTTGGATCCACTTCTTCTAGTATTCCTGCACGTACCAGTCAATATTTCCCAATTCCAGTTCTATCATTTCTTCATAGGAACTCTGCGTGCTGGAAACCTGTTTGGATTAGGTCCCTCTTTTTATGTGAATTTTCGCCTGATATCTTTTGAAGTTCCTAACTCATTTGTGAAAACTCCCGCGAATTTGTTTACCAACTTCTTGGTTCTTTCTACTATACTATTATCAATCCTATACTTCTGCCTTGTTTATTTCTATCTCCGACGGCAAATCCATTGAAAGCAAATATCCATGCATGCCAAACAAAGGCTAGGCACCTCTTCTCCATTTACAACAGCTACACTAACCTTGGCTACCACAACACACTCTCCATTCTCGTTCAACGTATTGCTTCCATAATCAAGGAATTTGTAAGTATTTTCTGTAACTTCGGTGTTCCTATCCTCTTCCATAATGATATTCCAATCATGGATGCACCTGAGTCTAACTGCATCCTTACTCCCTGACTATTTGAATCTACCTTGGTAATCGCCCGTGGTATCTTTTTGGTCTTCATATCTATAATCGTCTTTTGGATATTTACCAGGCCTCTCTTGTAATTCTTCGTCGTCCTCCATCTTCCTTGTATCCATTCTCCCCATCTCCTTCTTGTTGTAGCCTGGCACTGTCTTGTAAAATGACCCATCTTCACGCATCGAAAACACTTTGACTAACTTGTCGAACCCCTACCTAAGTCATGTTGTCTAAACTCACTCTTTCCTTGTGGTTCCATTTCTTCGTTATTTTGTACCTTACCTCCTGCGCTGTCAATTTTTCTATCAGTTTTTGCCTCTCTATGTCTAGTTCTTTCTTCGCTCTCTCTGTCATCTCTTCTAATTTTAATAATTGTTCTAGGCTTATTATTGTTCGGCTTATTTTCGTTGATTCCCTTCGGCCAACGTTGTCGAATTTCAGTGTCAAACGACTGAAATTTGCAGCCTCCCGCAAACTCTCACTCTTTCTTCCATTTTATTCTCATATCCACAATAGGTTCTCTTTAAGGGCCAAGGACCCACGTAATTCACTTTTTCCGATTTTTCTCAGCCAATTTTTGTCCGATTTTGATGCGGTTTGCGGCATTCTTCTTGTCATTCAATTCTATAGGGGGAGCATCTATGAATAATTTTAAGTTCGTAATTTTGAATTTTTCACGTCCTTTTTTAAAAGACAAATTGGCCTAAAGGCAAAAAGTCTCCGCAGAGAATAAAAAAATAGGAAGAATGCCGCCAATCGCATCAGAATCCGTTGGAAATTGGTCGAGAAAAATAGAAAAATCTGAAAAAAAATAAAAAAATCGTTTTTCTCTTCTTTAACGGTGTAAGATCCACATTTATGCAAACAACAGATCTCGTCAAGCTTCCTCCGCGCTCCTACCGGCCAATCCATTGCACTGTACACGAAACTGTCCTTCATATTCATCCCATAATTCGGTTTCTCGATATCGTTCAGTCGAAAACTTTTCCATCTTCCTTGTCAGGATTCGTTCATGTTTGTTAGTTCTTTCATAAACTTGAGTATTAACCTGGTGATTTAATGTTCTGAAGTTTTTCTTCAGAAGCCGAAGGTAACTTTTGAATTCCTGTGATGTACCTACCTATTTGTAGATTGATGTGGCAAGTCATTTCCTAGGTTCAACTAACAAGCCAGGCCTGGGTTGGCCTGACGTAGCAAGGCTCTTCTCGATTGCTTATTCGTTAGCTTTGTGCAATATTTCTATTGACATGAATGGAATAACGATCTTGTGAAACCACTAACAATAATTTATTGTTATTGATATTACTATATTTAGCCATTTTATCGATTTCATACGTGTTCGGGCGGAGTGAGTGTTATCATTAACTAACGCCAGTTATTAATTCGAATGGCTGTAGCTACTGAACACAATTTTTATAGTTAATCAACAAACGTTGAATACTTACCTACCTCACCTATTAAAAAATTCTCGAAGATAAAAAATCACCACGCACCCACCCGTCGCGTCGCGTGACGGAGAGCTAGTGGGAAGTGGGGGAAATTTTTATGAGTCATTCATCGATTAATCAGAGCGCCGACTTGCATGTATGTGGTGACGATAAAGTATTCCACCAAACCGTCGCAACGGGGGTATAGATAGGGATCAAATGGTGAATAACAAATGGAGTCCACTAGTTTGTTTCCCCTAGTTATATTTCATATTTTTATTCTGATATGAAGGTTTTCGAGGAATTTCGTACATGTTATATTCAATCTAACTGACTTATTCTTCGTTCAGCAATACTACTCCGGAATGGGGAACTTGCATGGTTATTGCTTCCGAGTCTACCAAGGTAGCGGACGGTTTAGTTTTGTAATTTGAAAGATCTTAGGGAGGGCTTTCCAAAAAGGTGCTAGGTATATGAGGGGTATCCGACGATTGAAGGTTACCGAAAATGGGACTTGTAATTTGAACCTACCTGACGTCACGCGATCCCTTTCAACAAATTTTCTGGACAAACCAGCGGTAATTTCAAGCTGAAAATTGACACTAGGGGTTCTTGAAGGGCTCTGAATCAGATTTTGAGGTTTAAAATGCAAAATTCCTACCCATTTAAGTTCCCCATTGCGTTTTGTGAGTTACATGTATATGGTGCATTATTCGACTATCCAACCATCAGTTTTCGATGTAAAAAAAAATGAGTTCTCATATATACTGCGATTATAAATGAGTCTCGCGTCTTTGAAAAAAGTTTCGTATAGCGAATCTGGAAGTGACACTGAGTTGTGGTGTACTACCTACCTATGAATCAACATGAATCATGAATCTGTTGTTGCCAGCAAATTGATGAATACGCATGGAGCAAAGTCGAGAAAATTGTAAATTGAGAAAGTCCTGAACGTCGTGCAATTGACCATATCTACTGAGAAAACAACTCACTTTCCATTATCTTCAGTTTTTTCAATAGGTACCTAGGTACTTGATGTGCAAAATTGTTAGGCCTGTTAAAAATTAAGTATTGCGCTGGGATATTCGGAAGGGCTTTGAATTCGTCAGTTCTGTATCATAAGTACAAGTGTATTATTACATTCATATATTCTATTATATTTGAAGAGTTGTGGTTTCTGAGCAGCTGGTATGTGAATTACTTGGACGCAATTTCGAATCAGTTTGATTTATTAATTTAGCTTAGCGTGGGTCTGCATTAAATTTTATCCTCTCAGTAATGTCTAGCTACTCCCTCATTTGGGTCACACACCACCGCACGCCATCGGATTTTTGCATAAAATATCGGGGGACAACAGCGAATGAAATATTTGAAAAAGTTAATCTGGAATTATTCCAGATTGGATTCTCTCCCCCACTCCTTTTTTTCTTCGTTCTTTTTCCGCGGGGGTAATTTCATTTTTACGTGAGATGAAAAGATTATGGAGGGTTTTCCCACGTCCTCCCTTCTCTCACACCGGTCCGACTAAGCCAGTTATTGACCGGACCTCGTAGTCGTGATACCTCGTTTACCGCCCTGTTCACCTTTCAAAGTTCAGGTTCTGAATAAATTCGGCTACTTTACATCAAAATCAGTTCTATATTTTAAAGCCAAGTATCGTGAAATTACTACAAAACACGGTATTTTCCTTTATCCACCATCATGGATCTCTGTTTGAAAAAGTAGTCACCTACCGCATTTGGGTCGGAGGATCGAGGAGTTTTTTCCGAATTCTATTTTGCATTGATAATGAATTATTCCACCTCATTGTTTAAATGATTTTGCAATAATAAATGAGGTGCAATATGTGGGATCCGGTGTGGGGGTGGGGATCCGTTGATCGGGTTTGGGTGCTAACAGGTTGCATTTATAGAATGACATTCTATAAATATACATTCTACAAAAATTACATTCTATAATTTGTAGTTTGTACGTTATCACATTGTGATAACGTACAAACTAACAAGAATTTTGAACTGAAAGTTGGTTGGTGGAGGTTTCCAAAGAAGCTGAATCCGAATTAGAGGTCGAAAATGCTAAACTCCGATCCGTTGGTGGGGGAAAATTCAATGAGTTGGTAAAAAATAGACTCACCTGCTTTTCGACCTGTGACCTCACTGAACATGAACATAATCTGTGAGCATAAAAGTAACTACTAATAAGTACTTGGGTTTGTTTAGTACCTAGGTACATGATTGATGATTATTGGAATTTATTTTATTTCATCTATTAATGTACTTAGTATTTTTTTTAGAAGTTTTTTATTTTTCTAGTGATGTTGTTCTTACTTTTTTTTGATGCAGAAGAGAGCGCTGTTATGAGGACGAGTGCAGGTGGCTCTCGAAACGTTGACAAAATAATAAAAGAATAAATAAATAAAATTGTTTCATTTGGGGGCCGTCACCTAACGATCTCATCAACCTAATTCCATCCCTTGGCCGACCAGTCTAACGAATATGAATCTATTCAAGTTTGTCTACATAACACCAAAGTCATGAACTCAAAAAGCTCAAATATCTAGGATGACTCAGTGGTTCTGTAATGGCTCAGCATCCGCGCTAAACTTGGCAATACTAAAGGTTTTGTCAACTTTCAAATGAAATAAAATATTAAAATAATAACTTATTTTTGTAATGGGTGGTAGGTATTGCTAATTTTTTTAATCCTATGATTTTCAAAAGGGATACAACTTAATTTTGAGATAATGGTTTTCTAGTGTCTCCAGAAGATGGAACGCTGCTCTTCTACAATTCACTGGGATTTTTCTCATCGCTGGATCCTCCCCTCCCCCATCGTGTTTTTTCACAGTTTTCTCCGGTTCTAGCGGTAACTCGAAAGACATTTTCGCCTATTGTTGCCCGAAGAGACGGGAAGTTTTTTTTTCGTTTGGTATTCTTCTCGGTAGTCTATAGATACATGTGAGGAGTTTTCCTTCCAACGACACAACAGTCTTCCTTCCTCATCATTCTCTCCTTTCTCATTTTATTTCACGGTCCTCTTTTCTTCTTTCGATATTCCTTCCTCACCCACCCTTCCCATCAGCGACAGTATCTTCTTTTCACCGAAAGATTCCTCTATGGAATAAGGGTGACAGTGGTGGGATTTGTAAGCCAATGTGTCTACAAAACAACCCTACCATATCGTAGAACTGTACAACACGTTTAACCCTGGTGAACTGTATCTAATACCTTCGAGAGTATAATACAGATAGCTATTCCATTTAATTCTCTATTTCTACTTAGATAAAACTTCCCACCAGATCGCTGTTCTTCCATGTTCATTATCGATTGTTTTGAGTCTGATTGTGGTTATCTAGTTTTTTAGATGAAATAAACCACATTTAATTTTGCGTCATTCGAAAAATATTGCTTCCTTACCTTATGGCCTACTCGGAATGACATTTATAGACAGACATCCTGGGGCCAGCCCCCAACTATCCTCAAAGTTTGAGCCAAATGAGGCTAGCCTAGCTTAAGTGGGAAATCGGTGTTTTGAGAAATTCACGGTCAGACGGCACGTAATTCATCGGAGACCGACTATCCGGAACAATACCTGAAAATTCCTTCGAAGGCCGAGTAGTCAATTTTTCCAGGTTCAGGGGATTGACCACTGAACCAGCTTTGACACGAGAGAAGTGAAGTTTTGATTCTGTAGGACAAACTTTTTTTGTCTTCTTGCTCAATTATAAGGCTTCTGTATGGTATCATCCAGCAAGATGATCAACTGAAGGTTCATTTTTTTGGGAAAAACCAAGCAAAATAGGCGAAAAACATAGTTTTCAGCACATTTTTGAACCGTTCTTTCTACCTATCGCTATCACTCTGAGGATTTTTGAGTAAACTATCAGGATTTACTCTTTCTATACCAACAAACAACTTTCAGTTGTTTACGTACCTCACTGGAGAATCTCTCGTAGCTAGCAAGTCGAGTACAGGTGGCGAGCGCTTTCGATGTAAGGAGAGTACTCTCTCGACGGCCTGATGAAGATGTCCTTACATCGAAGGCCTCTCCAGCTGTACTCGTCTTGCTACTTACGACGGATTCTCCAGTAGGGTTACGTAAGCAATTCTATTCCTATCACTATCGGAACTAACCCTCTAGATTGAATACCAAATAACTTCCACATTCCCCTCATCCACAGAAAAATATTCTGAGGACCGCAATTATCGTTGAAACATGAACACAAATAGCCAGTTTTTGAGGTTTTACAGGTTAGGAAAATGATGTGAAGTACGAAGTGTTGATGTGAAGTAGTATTTTCCTTGGAGTAAAGCCATTGTTGTATTATTGTAAGCCTGTAGAATTGTCATCCCTTCAATTTACTACTCTCGGCCTGAATCCCTGCTGTAATACTCCCCGTAAATCTGCTGTGTTCAGCGAATATCGTCTTAATTCAACTCTGCTTGTGGACAGGATCGCTGACACCATTTGATTAATCTAGCCCTCAAACAAACCGATCCAATAGGTTGATATGCATGACACTATCAGAATTCCCAAGTTCCACGTTCTATTCTCCTATCCAGATTTCACAGGTGGGGACTGAATCGAGTTAGACTATGTATGTGCTGTATAAGCGGGGAATGCCTCCCTATCTGGAATATTCATGTCTTAATTCCGGTGCGGATAATCTCATAACCCAACGTCGTCGCTATTGATCACGCTACGCGTGAGACCCCTCAGAGGGCATTCGGTGTTTCCGTTGATTACCACGTCGGCTTTCTGCCATCTCATCGGACGGTGCAAGTGTGAATCTCAAATCTCATCTAGCGTTGGTTGATAGCGATTCGGATTAGGTTCAATCCAACACATCATAGCTTTTAGGTGTGCGACTCGGACAGTTATAAGGTTTGTTACAACTAAAATCTGCAATTCAAAGAAGGTTTGTTCCAACTGAAATACCTATTATATTCGAACAGTCTGAAGGTCGTTTCAAGGTCAAAGTGTGCGGGTTGAACATAACATCATGTAATATATTCTAATCGTACGTTCAGTTGGAACGCGGAAAAATATGCAGACCGCTAACGCGACAACTTTTTCGGATTGTGAAAACCTCGGCCTCGAAAAAGGCCTAGAAAAAGGCAAAGATTGGCGTGAGCCAAAAAAACCTTCCGCTTTTTGCACAAAGAGTAAGGTTGCAAAAGGTTTCCCTGTATTCACTTCAACCCTCCTCCGCCGCAGGGTTGAAAATATTATTATATATTATAATATTGCGGTCAGTTGGAACAGTATTCGAGTTCTTATCAGTTCAGTTTTATTTAGTAAGACGGCCACAAAACCCACAGGCTGAAACAAAAAATGGTATATTATATTCGAACATTGTGCGCAGAGAGTTCTGCGCAGGCAAATATTCGAATATAATATGATACGAGTATAGTAGCGCTGCCAGTTGGAATAAACCTCTTAATATTCAGTTTATATTCGAATTGTCGCAAAGTCGTTTCCTAAGGTAAAAGTTGACTCCATCTTCGTCTTGAAGATTTTCGCATACTCTTCGAACTGCGATATTAGTTGGAACAAACCTGAGGGATAGCAGAAAATTTCCCTGCATTCAACTCACCTTTCCTACTCCGGTCGAGAATATTCTGTGCAATTTTCTCTGTGTATTTTGTTCTGTAATATTGGGCGAAAAGTGGAAATTCCGAGTTTCAGTTGAATGAAAAAGTGCTTTTGGCACTGGAAAAACTTGGCGAATTAACAATAGCGTTAATTAATTATAGCCTATTGTCCCTCGTGCAGCAATGAATGGTGGCCTTTTGCCAGTGGCCAGTTTGCGCCTTTTGTTCATATTTTGAAGTTCGCAGCGTTTGAGGAAAGAAATTAACTTTTATTATAATCAATCAGGCTGTAGCAAGAAGTTACCGGTTGGTGGCCCTACTTATCGCGTCGCTATAGAAACACGACTTCTAATTTTCAGTCTAGTCTTTCGAAGCTACTGGATACTTCTTTTGAAAACCTTGATTTCCTGAGTTTTGGTCCTCTTGATGTTGAGGATATGTCCAGATGCTATGTTATTAGCGAATTTTCGAAGAAAATGATGAGCAATGGCTTCAAAATTGTAGTAATGCATGATATCTGACCCTTTAATATAGCTAAAAAAAAAATTAAAATGTCAATAATATTAAAAGAAAGGATGAGTTCGTTGGCCAGAATTTTTGGAGTACTCCAACCTTAAACCAACCTTAAACATAGGAACATAAATAGGTATGGTATATTCGGAATCAGTGTGAAATTTGCGATGAGAATCACCCACCAAATCGGTTAAAATGATTCTTTGAAAATTCGCTCATCAACTTATGCCCCATGAATGGAACTTTTTTTTCTTTTAGCTATTGTTCCAAGGATTCACTAACGAACTGTTCGTTAGTATACAATAATCTGCTATTCGCTACGGTTAACTGGTTTCCGATCCACATCTAGCACAGATCTTTTATATTCCCTGTTCCTTCAGGTTCAGCCTTGTCATGTTCTCCAGTTCCTTTGGTTGATTCAGATAGTTGCCTCCTGAGGATGACATTACTTTGACAACCCCACACAACTTATTTCTAATACCTGAGGACCCACTACGCATCAGCTGGTTCGTTGTTGGATAACTGGACAAGGGTTACCCAGTTAAGTAGGTGTTTTCTTAACTCTAATATGTGCACCCATTGCTCATGAATTACCATTAGGTGATGGGAGGATCATCTATGTCGCCAAGCATATTGTCTTAAGCCTCCACATGAGTTGAGAGAAACAGCTGGTTAAGATGACTGGAAGCTTAACAGCTATTGGACGAGGGTTCCCTCAATCAATACCCTCAAGTCCCTTATTGGGGGAGGATGGCCTTACTTTTACGACCTACCAACTCCCACAGGATGCACACCGCTTAAAAGCCCTTACAACTCCTTTCGCTAAAAACACTTCGGATAACAGAAAGGAAACGACGTGGAATGAAACGTGCAATGAAATGAACTCATAGTGTGTTTCATACAAGTTTCTTTTTGTTTGAATATTTTTGACCGAGTTCATCTCTCTTATACCATTGTGAGTAGATTTCACTGAAGTATTCCCGTGTTGGTGAGTATAATTCGTTCAAATCATCATTCCTACTCCTACATACCTATTACCTTTGGCAGTTGAACACTACCTTTTTGAGATTACCGATCCATTTCAGTTCGATTTTGTTTTTCTTCATGGGAAAATTTCCCTACGTTTATATTATTTTCCTTCCGCCTCACCAATCATTAATCGCTCTAACCTCCTTTGACAAAAGATGCTGATGTGATTCCAACCTCTTTCATCAGACCTCGTTAAGCCATCACAAAACGGAAGGACCTTTTAATGGAAAAGCTTTTTAATAATATTACCCCACTATCCATTTTCTACTTATAAAGTAATTATCGAGGTAACAACCTCATCTCAGAGTTTCGTCTCAAGCTTCGTTGATATTTTACGGAGTTTAATGAGTTTCTGGAAGGACAGATTCTGATTTAATTTTCATGAAGAGGTCATCATTTTGAATCTGTTGAAGGTACCTCCTTACATAGATTTCTTTATAACATTTCTTATGTTGTTCAAAATGGGGGGTGGAAACTTGTATGAAATGGTTATTTTGGTACCTGTAGGTACCTATGTAATAGTTATTTTGGATAAGTACTGTTATGTGAGAGTTTTCACTAAGGTGCAACTTAAGGAATATCCAATGAGCTAGTTGACCTCTGTAAATGATCAAGAAATAGACATTCACTTTCAATCCATTGGAGATTTTCTAGTACATTTTATATAGTTCTCATTACTCCAAGAGATACGGTTTGCATGAATTTTCCACACTGGTGTAACATGAAGAGTATCTGATGAGCTAGAACGACTGCGAACTTCGTAATAAAGCTGGCTGTAAAACACCTGAATGTAAGAACCTGTATAAATAATAAGAGTTAGGTACGTACTCCCTAAAATTTCTCGTTATCAAGTTCGACTGTATGTAATGTGTTTCTTGTAATAATAAATCTGAAAACCTGCAGCCACCCCTAGCATTTTTGATGCAAAAGGCTTGAATAAAACTGGCCCTTTGGCACCCAGCTGTGGTGAAATTTACTTCATTATAGTGGCTCCGTTTTATTAATTTTCCTTACTTGAATTTTGGATTAGTTTTGGACTGTTAAATTAATAGGAGTTATATATTGTAGGTAGTAATAATAAGAATTACTTATCATCCTTCCTCTACAGGTGAGAAAAAACTGGAAAGTTGAGATGACTTGCTTCTTGGAAATTATATGAAAATCTGAAATAACGGCTTCATGACGTATTGCTGCAAATGAGCGGTGATTGGCCAAGGCTTGGGGCTGGGGGTTAGTTAACCCTAGTATAGCCGAACCAGCTGGACTGCCAATCAAAGCGCATTTATCGCACTAAGCCACCTCCGATTTGTTTATTTTTTTTCCGCCTTTTTTGAATCCAGATTTTCAAACATCCCTTAAAAGTTATGAAAGGCACACTTAACATACATTCTTGATTCCACTCTTATTTTCTACAGGTATATTTTTATATCCTTTTAATGAAAATCACGATAATTGCTCATTACCCTACACATAAAAATGTTCTATTTTGTGGTCTGCCGAATCCTTTCCATAAAACTTCAATATCTACTACTTTGAACGATTCTCTTAAAAATCGTTGACCAATGCATTTGTCACGGTCTCACAAATAAAGTTGAAATAATACATACATTGGAGACTCTCGGAAGCTATTCATGAGAGTCCTCTATAGGAAGTTCTGTGAGAGCTCATTCAAGATCGATCCGATCCGCATATTCTTACATGAACTGTAAGAAAACCCCCGGTACCGGCAATAATCCTCTTCCCTCGCCCATCTCCCGCCCTGAGAAAAAGTAATAATAGCGGCCTCCTTCATGAAGGTAGGGGATACCTTGAGAAAACGGGCGTAACTCTCCGCTAAATCTCTGATGAACAGCTCTGAGCCGACGTCGTTCAATCTTGGTTTCAGCCCTCTTCCTCCCTTTCTGTCCTACATCATCTTATTCCGTAGTAATAAAGTTTTAAGAAGATTTATCACTTGGAGCAAGTAGACCTGACTTTTGACATTCTTGTTTGATGGTTTAGGCCCACCAGAATACGGTGTAATGGAGCTGAGATCCTTCGATCTCGAACGCCTGTTGGCTATACCTATATTAATTTTCGTTACCTCCACAGTTCTTCCCCGAGTTTGTTCTGATGCTTTTCACGTACAACCAATTGTTGCTAGGGAAAAATAACTTTCTCATTCCCCACCCCACAATAATCATTGGAAAGCTCTGAATTACACATTACACCACCAATTTCCCCCTGATTTAACTTCCTATGAGAAGTACGACTAGTACGTAGGTTTAAATTTTTTTAAGTGAAATTCGTAAGAGTTTTCAGTTTGGCATTGTGATGCCATGACAATATATTTATGAAGCACGCAGATAAAATGTTGGGAGGAGACTGCGTCATAGAGTTATTTCATTTTATTTCATACGGATTGGATATTTTTCATTGCTCAGTTGCCAACAAATACTCGACTAGAGAGCTCCTCTAAAGCATGTGGATCTTTTCTCGCCGACTTTGATAAAAACCTCAACCCCGGGCCTCGAGATGCATATCCTAATCTTCGTAAACCTCTTGAAGAGATACACGCTGATGTGCAGAGTTGGAAATGCTAAATGTCCGAAAAACCCCATCCATAACAGATGTGAGAGAACGTACGTAATATGAGAGCTCTTTGCATTATGTCAAGCCATAATACTTGAAAAAGAATGGAGTCCTGATACAAACAAATATTAATAATTTTGAATTAATTTATTCATCTCCGCTTTCCGATTTTGGCACCCTTGGAATTTTATCAAAATCATTCTTGACGGACTATTCTTTTTGAAAATATTCAGCTGATTTTGACGTACTTACCTACAACCATATCCTGAATTAGATAGGATTCCATCAAACCGCATTATCTATCATTCTTTATTGGTTTAACCTTTCTGCATCGATGACAGAATGATGTGTTGTTTGGCCAACCCTTTATACAACATCTCAATTGTATTCAGAGATACGATTCTGTATGATATGCATCGTACTTTACATCTTGTTTATCTGTTTGTTTGTTTTATTTTCAGGTAAGTCACGTTTTCCATGTCCATGCCAATATTCGGTAAGTGGGCTATAAATATTTTCCGTGAATTTTGTGCTGCTCGTAATTATTTGAATAGATTCAAACCCCATTCTGGAATACATAGGACGGGTCGTCAAGTAGTATTCTCGTCGACGAGAAAACTTGTTTTTACACCAGTTTGCTGGGGGTCCTTTCTGACAGGAGGTGTATTGGCGGTGTTCCAAAACCGCCCACTCATCCGAACATTCACCCCTTTTTCATAAACAAAATAAGTTCCCTGTGCACTGAATATAGCTCACTTTTCATCAATTCATAGAATGGTGGAAAGACCGAATTGGTAAATAAATTAGGTAAAAAATTGGTTGTTTTCTTATTTTAGATGGACGGACTCCTCTTAGGTGTTTTCTCTTTTTAGATGGACATTTCTGTCTCAAAGGTGAGGCCATAATCATGTTTAGGTAACTGTGGTGGTATGATGAATAAGAAGAACAATGAAATGAGAGCTAAGATGCGGATGACATGGTACATGGATAGGAATGAATAGCTACCTATAAGGGGTTATAGGTACCTAATTAAACAAGATCAAGTAAAAAATTAGGTTATATAAATTAATTATTATGAATTTTGATCAGTGTTTTCTTTTTTATTTCGTAGAACTCCATTTTAATGTTGTTTTCAAAAAAAAAAAAAAAAAAAAACTGGCGTAGAACAGAAGTAATTGCCCTTCCGAAAACATCATTAATTATTATGTATAAGTACCTACATAACTACAAAAATATATTGTAGAAATATTCGAGTTGGGACAAAATACTAGGTAGGTATAATTTATTATAGGTGTTTGGTGAGTGTCAATGTAAAATTGTACTTGGCCCCCATTTTCCTTTATCTCGATGATGTACTTAATCAGATTCGCTAGTACCTATGTAAACGGTTTTAATTCTGATTGATATAAAATCCGTTTAATACTAATCTATCACCTACTGTACTTTCCAGTAAGCACGTCTGAGTAGAAAATAATTTGATTTGAATGTATGCTTCATTCATGCTCATTTATGCTTCATGCATAAATTATTGTAATTCAAGAAGAAAAATTGGGTAATTTCTAGAGTAGAATCTCAACTTTAGTAGGCTACCTATTTAAATCCATCTATCAACTTGGAAATAATTAAAATTTGGAGGTACGTAGATCATATATAATATGATGAACATATTAGTGATCATGACGTTATCTTGGTGCCATCACATACTCGAAACGGTCAACTGTGGAATTTTCGAAACGGGGTCCAGCCCGATATGTCTACTTCAGAGAAGTAGACCTCAGGCCTTGAATGATTTATTTTTGTTTCTTTCTTTCCATTTTCGCACGCCAGGTGAGACAAGGTAATTGTATTTTCCTCGTCATCGACCTGAGAGGTGACGCCGACACTGAAGATCATAAATCATCGAGGGGGATCCTGCCGGTTCTTTCTTATCTTATCGGATACGTCCTGTCCATAAAGACGCGAGACCTTATATAGGAGAAACGTGATCAAGTCCAACAGTTCAACTTTGTATTAAATTCTAAGCAAATTAGCAATTGTAAAATTCTAAACTTAGCCAAGAATAGGTATTCGAACAAATAAAAGTTCCAGTCATGCGGCGTGCGCGAATTTTCAAATAACCTTTTTGTAGCTGTTTTGGAACTACTTGAACCAATTTTTAGCGATTTTTGTACTATAAAATTTGGTAATGGTAATTAGGTAAGAAGGTTAGGTATTTTATGGATTTAATAAGTAGGTAGGTACAATTTTTCTTTGCAATAACTTCATTTTCTTCGAATATTTGCAGTTGAGAGTGGCTGGTATTTCATGTTGGTTACTATCAAGGCCATAATTGTCTTTCGGCCAGCTTGCCAAGCAGTTTCGAGTGAGATTAGACTTTGTACGAGTCAGTTTGTGTAATATCCCGATTATACCATATTTCTCTACATAGTGTAAGTACCTATGCTTCACGATTGATTCGCGATTCCTTGAAGCTACAAATAAAAGGTTTTCCCGTCAAGCTCCGCAACTAAGCTGTTTTCTCTCATTTTTTCTTGCTTCTTGAAGCAAGTTCTTGCCCCCCCCATATTTCTTCAAAATTTTATCCATACCGCTCCGAAGTGTTGGTTGCCTTTTCGGAGAAGTCAGCTTCGCTCCATAATGTACCTATAGCATAAATCAAAATGGTCTTTCAACAGTACGAATATCGTCGGGACTATTGAGAGCTGAGATGGCATGCCGTTGAAAAGTACATTTTGTATCGTAGTATTCAGACGTTCAGCTTCCAGACGATTTAGTTTACAATGGTCCATGATGGTTTTGAATGGCCCTTTCTGTTGGTCTTTTGATCTGAAGTGCTGACATCGATTTATATATTTTAATTTCAATGTTTAAATAATAGTAGTTATAATTCTACTTAACGGCAATTCATTACAATACATTAATGTTCTCCGTCGTTGCTGCATCGTTGCAGTCAGTGATCATTATGGTCTCCCAACTATTTTAGAATCAACTCCTTCTACAGTCACGGTGCCACTCATCACAGAAATATGCTCAATACGAACTAATACTCCTCTCGACTGAATTATCAATTATTAATATAATCAATTACCATATACTTCCAAAATGTAAAATTTTGACTGTGATTACAACGAACTCGAAGTACCCAAATTCGGAAAAAAAATATAGTTAACTCACTATGAATAACAAGAATCACTAGATACTCTCTGAAGAAGATTCAGAAGGTTTCCAGTCCAAACAAAACCATGTGGGATCGTAACGATAGGTACGTTCCGGCCTCATCGTCGATGTTTACCTATTCAGTTTGAATGAAGATAAATAGCCCTAAATTTCATTTCGTGGGTCAACCTTGAAAGACGATTTCTCAAATGACCAACTCCAAATTTTTACCCGTTAATCTTCAACTATTCCTCGAATACCCAGGTTTTAGCTGCTACTTGCTGCTAAAATTGACTCAAATGCTAATAATCCCAATGAAATGGCCGAGCTTGTTGGTCAGAATGTTTGGAGCTTCTTGGGAATCAAATTTTAAGGTTAATCGTCAAAAATTGTTTAAATAACGCGTTTTTTATTTTTGAGGTTTTAAATGAAAACTATCATCATCTACACAGGAACAGATGGTTTTTTTCGGAGTCAGGGTCTATAATAATTCATAGACGGTACTCTTCCACCCACTCCGGCACACCCGAAGCGTGCGCCGGCGCCGGGCGCGCCTTGTAGGGCGCCTGTAAATTGTTCGTAAACTGGATTACGATTTATTTATCGTAACTCCTTGAAATGGAATATCATCCATTTGTTATTTTGTGAAGATCTACTATACAACATCTCTAACTATACCTACACCTAATAATGTTCCTGTTGTATACGAATTTACATGCCTCTCCTCGTTGTTGTGGGTTTTTATCATTATAAATAATTTTATCATGATAAACACATTCCTATCCTTCTTATTTTTTGGAGATCACGACTCGTCGCTTTCAATACCCTCACACTTATGTATGCCTGTAGAGTAAGAAAAACGTTGACGTTGAAATTAGTAGGTACCTAATTGAAGGTTGGTCATTATCGAAGTGTGAAAAAAATTTAATCATTACCGGAGAAGATGTTTCACAGCAATTTATCCGTAGCTTACAATTATAATTTTACGTTTTTAGGAAGTTCCAGTAACGGCATGTTGTCGTACACCTAATGTATATTATGTACCCCTACAAGAAACGCTATGGTGATCCAGAAGATGATATAATACTAATAATTTATGCTTCGTGTGAGAAAAGGAGGAAACGTTATTTCTTGGCCTTTTCCCCCTTTTTTTATTTTCACCTTTTTTCCATTATTGGTTTGACCTTCGTGTTACCTGCCCATCCGGGAAGTTCGATTGTTGCCGGAGT
The DNA here is from genome assembly GCA_030264115.1 of Lygus lineolaris. Taxonomy (NCBI): domain Eukaryota; kingdom Metazoa; phylum Arthropoda; class Insecta; order Hemiptera; family Miridae; genus Lygus; species Lygus lineolaris. The sequence goes on from JAEMON010000010.1 coordinate 17,581,547, forward strand.
GGTGGGAACTTCCCGCAGTACCAACAGCACTCGTGAAAATCACAGGTTATATTATCCCAGGATAATACGTAAGAGCTGTGCATTTCCTCTTCAACATCACCGGCGATCACCATCATTTGGGTTTGACGTACGCCACATCAACTGAGCAAACCTATAAATACAGTTACGCTGGTTTTATGGTGCTACCGCTAAAATAATCGGGTTTGAGCAAAACCTGCTCTCTACCTCAGGTTTGAGTGAATTCAAATTCGGATTTTAATCACAAAGATACCCTTTTTTTGCTGAAGAAAGTGCGATTTGTGGCAATCCCGTTCTATTATATCAGTGCTATGAGTTGTAAAGGTTTCTCTACGTCACTTGTATTGCGGTTGGCTAGAAAGCTCCAGGGGTTCAACGTCCGATTATCCGCCCTTTTCAAGTAGCCATATTATTATGTAGATGAGGCAGCGCGCTCTGGTTGCACAATATGTGTTCATTATGTAAACAGCTTTTGTACCAAGAAAATGCGCCCCCACTCTTATTATGGGCGCAGGTCGAAAACTATTCCAGTTGTTTGATCTTTAGGCTGTCTTCAGTAGGTACATTACCTATTCAGAGCGTTCAAGATTGTGGTACGGGATAGAGCAGGCTTGCGTAAAAGTTGCTCCTATTTGACTGGCTGGTGGGAACATATCGTGTAATGAATGAACTAATCAACAATCCATGTAATGAACTATATTCTCAAATTGCTAGGTACTATTGAACTGATCGTACGTTTATCGGTGTGTGGTGGGAATAATTAAGTGCATACCTACGTATTCACCCAGAGTGAAAATTTCTTGTGGGACGGTGTGAGAAAGCGCTGTTTTTACTGGGACTCGTTAAGAATACCTTACCGTATACAGATATGTCTCATTCTCCTAGACAGGTTCTAGGTCAAGCATTCGCCTCCTCGATTGGCCGGATCCACCCGAGGAGATTCGCTAGGAATTCGAAGAAGGTCTCGACGGATAGAGGTTTATCGATTGTAGGTTCTTTGACGGGGCGGGGGATAGTCCGCGGGCCGCATTGTTCAGAAGGTCCATCCAGACTGCTGGACATGCCATCCATCGCCCAGCTTGTGAGGTGACTCGGCTTGGCCTTCAGAGGCTGTGGCGTGAATGGAATCCTTCTGCTTTGAAGAACGTGCTCCGTTCTAAGTTAGGCTGGTCGCAGTATTGACGTTCTCCTCTCCGCTAGTGAGGAGGAATCGGAGGACGTGGAATGAACTAGACGACGAGGCAGAACCCCTCTTGAATCTTAAATCCGCTGCAATATTTCAGGATTATAACTTCTCATCCAGAGAGATAATTTTGCGAATATTACGTGCTTCTGCATTTACTTACGCCCCAAACGATCTATTGCACAAGAAATGAAAACGTATTTTACTAATGTAAATCAAAATTTTGTTTGCGGTGTAGAAACCACTATCCATTGTGGTAATGAGTGTTTCGTAGAAATCTATACCGAGGTTGCCAGAGGTTGATTTAAAATTTGAAAATATAGTGGCTTTTGTTTTTAAGGGGCCAATCCCAGAATGTCCTCAAACATGGCTACCGAAGAGTTTAAATCAAGTCTTACTATAATATTATTACTATTTAGGGCCATGCAATTAGTCAGTAAAACGGATAACAGCTCCCTCCCCCTTTCAACAAACCATTTTCGTGGAGATACAGTTCTTTCCATTTTTCTCAGCTAATTTTCAACGGATTTTGATGCGGTTGGCGGCATTTTCCTATTTTATCATTCTCTAGTAGGATGAGGTGCCTTAATGCCAATTTGATTATTCAAAAAGAACGTAAAAAATTACGAAATTAAAATTGAACATAGCTGATCCCTCTAGAGAATTGAATAATAAGGAGAAAGCCGCAAACCGCATTAAAAAATCGCTCAAACATTGTGTGAGAAAAATGGGAAAACTCCAGCCAGCCCCCTGCAACCCCGGATACTTTTGCTTAGAGCCTATGGCTAAAATTCAAGAAACACGGAACATGCTTCAGCCGCTCTTTTTGTGACAGTTGGATCGCATTTGTGTGACACAGTTTCGTAACGTTTTCGGGTAGTTAGCTCAAGGCTAATGCATGTTCCGTGCTAACACGGAAGTACATCACTACCTTGGCCCCTTAAAAGCACTGTGCCTTACCGTACTCCTTCTTTCTGGCTTAGCATCGGGCAATTTTTCTCATTACTGAAGTCCCATCTTTACGAAAAAACAAAAACAAAAACGCTGAAAGAGCGGAAGAGGAGTGTTGGAGGCGGCAGAGTGGTTTGAGTTAGATTTGGAAAAAAAGGTTGCCCAGATAGGGAAGGCTATTGAAAATTTCGGGCCATTTTTGAGAAGTGATGGAATGCAATATATATATATGTTTTTTCCCAAGTTTTTTTGTGTGGCGTTTATTGATTTCTCCCCAACCTTCTGGCTACGACTTTCTTGGCCCTTCGAATGTGGGTCCTTGGAATCTTAACACTGTTTGAAAGGTTCGGCTTTCATGTAAGTAGGCACTCAATAATAAACTCAGTCTTCCAACATTCTCCATTATCCGTCGACACTGTCGTTGTATTTAAGAAGCAGTCCTTTGATGTCGTTTTTGTATGTCAGTAGTTTGTTTTCGTTCCCACCCTCTCGTCCTAAACTAATTTTCCGTTAGCCCGAGATGTCTCTACACCGTCTCCTATTCTCTCTGACGTAAGCTGGAGGAGGCACGTTCTCTTCACGCCTTCCAAACCCCGAAGACTCTTTCTACCGAAATTCCATTCGTTCTGGCGGACCTAATCCCCCCCCCCCCCCCCCCTCTCTTATCGCTCCCCATCCACCTGTATTGGCAACCAACCAACGACACGGCTGACCTCCATCCGCCTGATATCTCCCCAGAGCCTTGTGCCTTCAGGAACAATCGGATTTCCTTTCCAAACCACGTTCATCCGATTCAACCGACTGCCTTCTCCAGGAGTTATTTAGTTGAGGAAAAGGAGAAAGAAGAAGAAAACAGAATAACTCTGGACAAACCTCAGGTCACCATCCAATTTTCCGAAGAAATACTTTTTTTTCTCCTTCCTTCCCGTCGTCAATAGAATGAAAACGGTTTGTATTTGTAGGACCTTTCCTCCTGTACACACAACTGCTTCATCCACTAGCAAGGTCTCTCTCTCTCACACATACACACTGACTTGGCAGCTCCACAGGAAGTTCTGTGAGACATTCCGTAAACTATAAAACCAATTGATGAAACCCTGCGCTTACATCGAAAGTAAGTAGTAGAATAGACTTAAAATTCGATAAAGTGTATGGATTATTTAGTACTCATAGTGTTACCAGCTCGAAACATCAATCTAGTTTGTTTGGATAATTTTAATAATGGTTGAGTATTTTCCGATAACCACCCCAAAATACCTATAAATGAAAATAGATGTAGGTACTTAGGATAGATTTTTACGCTCTGGCTCATAATCTGCCATAGTGGGTCTCAAGCGTATGCGTGCCTTTTTTCAAAAGTATGACAGGTAGGAAGGTGGTGAAACGACTTGGTTTCGGATCTGTTAGTTTTTGCACAACTTCTGATTTCCATGATTCTCTTAGCATTCCAATCAACTGAATGCAAATGACACGACAATTACTTTACCACTGTACTTTTTTTTTTACCACAGAAGAATAGTAATTTATGTGAAGAGTCACGAGGGGGGTTGTTTGAAACATGGAGTTCTACTCTCTGAATCCGAAAACATCGAGTAGAATATTTATCCTTCAAGTTTAATAATTAACCGTTGTGTAGTTATTTGCGGCTTTTTTGTTTTATTAAGAACGGTGCAGTTTTTTGGTAGTCTCACCCTTCTCGATGGAAATATCTCTTCGCTCTTCCATGTCCTCTCGACCTCTTTTCATAATTCCTATGGCCATGGGTTTTCATTCATAATATTTCATAGTGCGTAGATAAATTGAAGCTAATTCTTCTACACATAGCTTACACATCGTGAGAGGCGCCCGACGCCATGAAATTTTTGATTCGTTACCGTTTCCTGGGGTCCTAGGAAAAGCGGTGTGGCTTTGAATTATGACGCGTCATCTGTAAGGAATTGCGTTTTTTCTCCCCTTTTACTTCATCTCCCCACCATGCACCTCGAATTTCCTCAGCCATTTCTCAACTGTGGGGCCTCACTCATCACCCACTATACGAACCTCTGAAGCTGATTTTTCTCCACGTCTCCACCGAATCTCACCCCCATCCGTTCGCATTCCCTCTGAATGTGCACTCACATTTTTCTCAACAGTTAGGAGATAAATCGGAATCTGTTATAGAATTGTTTCATCGAAATCTATCTTCTGACTAATGCCGATCGTGAGCGAGGTTAGGCTCCTCCTTGTACTCAAGCTGCACTGCTGTTTGTCTGTACCAATTTCTATTTTCTTGAAAATGCGAGTATTGACTTTACCGAACGAACCTGCGTGCAAACCTTTGTACCAAAATCCAAGATTATGGTATCCTACCTGCCTCGCACCCACCCCATACTTCAAGTGAGGTTCTGGTCTGTAGACTAATTAGTAAGTATACTGCGGCGAATGCAAAACGAAACAAATTACCGGTAGGCACTACACCTAGACCTAGACTATACTACAATAGCTTATTCAGTCAAACTCATTGAAACTCACACCATGTAGGTCGCCATTTACTCTCGCTGATCAGAAATTCATAATAATGGACATGCCTGTGAATTCAGTTGTAGTTGTGGTAAATCCTTTATTGTTCTCCATAGGAAAAGGTTCCCATTGCCGTGTCAAGGTCCGCTCGTTCTATTCCCCTTGCACTTGGTTGGGTACCTGTCTACTCCCCGGGTCGTTTTCTTCGTAACCCACTCTCCGACGAGATGATGCCAGTTTCGTGATCACGATTTTCCTGGATGAGATTCTCGTCCTCTGCAACCAGGGGCTCAAGGTCTTCACCTGTCGGTTAGATCTCCTTGAAACGTTATGCTTGGTTACGCAATTCATTTTTATCTTCCACGTTTCGAACTTTTTTCCAAAATTTTCAAAACTCCCAGACGTCTTGGATTGTATCTTGTATAATATACTACTATGTCTGTAGAATATTATTGATATATCACCGAGAGCAATCAATTTCACACAATGTCACAGTTCTATAGCTGTGGATTATATTTTCTCCTAATGATCATGTATTTATCACTGCTGTTTGTACGAAGAACAATGATAAAAATCGTAGTCGTATAAATTAGATCTTCGATGAATCATCATCTTGGCGAATAACCAAATCAAACATTGAACTTGGCCACATAGATTTCAAACACTATTTTCATTACCCTGCCTACCGCGATGGCCAATTGGTTTTCATGGGTCATTCATGTTGGAGCCTAGTAAAAATTAGTAAACGAATGAGCCTATTTCCCCGAACTTCATAATAACGTAGATTAATTTGAGTTTTACCATCATCAGTGCAATGTTGATTATTATCTTAGTTTCCATCATAAGGAAAAAATAAAAAATAATTAGGTAGGTAGGTACCTTAAATCGCCCGCAACATTCCAAGTGATGATTAATTGGTTTTTAGTGCCATGATACTACCTGTGCACTCAACGAGTTATTAATCGTTTAGAAACGCCTCCATCATATTTATTTTATCGACATTATTTGGAAATAGCTTTTGGAAACTCGTGCGAATACTCGCACCTTTAATTTACTCTTTGGAGTCGATTAATTCCATTTGTGGAAGTTCTGCATTTTTATGACATAACTGCAATGTATTACACTTAATAATTTTGACGAGGATTTAGGTGCGTCTTCCGGGACCTACTGAGTATATGTACTTGTCCATGGTCTGTTCAATAACTGGGGTAGGTATATGTAATGACAATGAGATAAGACAGATCCATGGGGTTCGTGGAGTCGAATGTCGAAGTCTTCTCACTCGCTCGCTCTCCAGTTGTTGGACTTTTCGTGAATCCATCAAATATGTACCTAATAATATATAGTCTATTCCGACTGTAATCGTTCAGAAATACCCTACCCATCCTCTTGTGGCGGTTTGTTGCTTGAATATTCATGCATCATTAGAGTCCGATTCCGAATAAATGTAAGGAAGATAACACACCGGTCATTCCCGAGTCATTGTGGGTAACAATAGCCAACATGATGAGGAGAGACGTTCCGAGTTTGTGAATGGAACGAAAATTTTTACGATCATGTCGACAGCCCAGTGGTGTTTACTTTTCCACTCGAAAGCGATTACACGCCTCGGTGAAGAAGAAAAAAGACGGTGCGATGAACCTGTGATTGTTTGCCATTTCATTTTATTGGCCTTCTTCCCGATTTGTACCGTCTCGACAAATATGGAACTGTTTTAAGTAGGTACAAATTTGTAGTTTAGCAAACGATACCTATTCGCATGGCTGTCCTCGTCGGGACTTCGGTATAAAATTGTTGGGTTTATAAAGTTACTATGAATATCAAGTGATGAATCACGTGATGAGTTATTTTTTTTTAATATCTACATTTTGTTCCCGCGATAGCATGTTCTTACGTCTTGTAATCTTGTCATTTGTGTAAGTACTGTTATTGTTTTGTGGTTTTGTTTTTTGAAATTAAACATGAAACATTAGATCCGCAGTGCGTTCTTCATTGCCGAATCCAAACCCAAAGACAGGTGAGTAAGTTCCCAAAACATCTACCATCGATGTTGAAATCATGAACGAGGCGCTATTTTCTTCATCAGATTCTTTTCAAGGTATCAAAATCGTTTCTATAGGTTCCGATTGATGACTTGGCCTAATCTGTTAATTATTTAGCCACGAGATGAGGAGAAATACTATATCAATTAGCATTGTGTCAATCACAGAAATCAGCTCACTTTGTGTACACATGTTGCTTGTGCTTCATGTTGATAGTGGCACTAATAGGACCTAATTGAATTATATGGCAGCCGGAAAGTGTGTTCTCCAGCTTTGCTGAACTGTGTCTAAGAAACGCGAAGTGGAGTCTCTGGTGGAGGATGAGTCAACTCATTCGACGAATGAAGGCTTCCGATTGTCCAGTAAGTATAGGCGATTAGGATGAATGTGAGTGTGATCAGCTGCCCCATCAAGACTTGTAGCCGTGAGCCGTACTATTTATTATCCGGCCTTGAAGATACGTTTTTGCTTCCTCATTACCGAAGGTAGGAAGCAATGTCTTTGCTTACAATTTTCTTTCACGTTTACTTACTCGCGCATTAGAAATCGTTTCAATGGGAAAATAGAAATACACAACTTTTGTGGTGCTCTACTCAGAAGAGGAGAGCGAGAGCTGAAGAATGTACAATCCTGTACTCTTGTATATTTTCGCAATATTCTACTAGTGGAAATCCGTAATATTGCTGGAGTTGACGTTAACAACGCTAGAGACTTTTCTAGTCCTCCGTAGCCTTTCCAGCGCAATTCTAAGATAAGTCCAAGCACCCAATTGGCATCTCCTTACGTGAAAATAGTATACCTACACCTCCACTCGCTCAACTTGTGAGTTGGATTTTCCTCAACAACGATTCTCTCGGAATATCTATTTGAGTACTCGTCGAAGGAACCTCTCTTTTCTCTCTTCGGTGTATATAGTTCTGGCAACTACACCAACTTCGAAAATTAATCGCTGACGTTGTGGCCCCCGTAACGGTTACCGGGGAATTCAGTTGAGGGTAATTGAATTGTTTCGCCCAGTTAAATTAATTGCAACCCCTTGGTTTGCACAATAATGATGGATGGAGGATCCATTTGATTATGTAGACATGTTAATTGCTTGAGGCTGGATGATTTAAATCACTAAATAGTACTGTACTAGTTTTCCTAAGAAGTTTTCCTGAGAAATTCCATGTTATACGGTCCCATTGGTACCGTTTCATAATCTTGAACACCGTTTCATAATTTGGACAGTGCGATCTGTGTCCTAAACACCCACCTATCCTATCGTCGGTGTGTCAACTGCTCATTTCCTTCATGTGGATAAAAAGTCAGGATCTATCAAGTCTAAA
>JAEMON010000010.1:17593452-17603859 GCA_030264115.1 Lygus lineolaris
AACTACCTACCTACACGATACACAAACACGACAGGCGTTCGACACAAGAGTTGAACTGAGAAGCCCATGCTTGGATCCACATGAGTTGATAACAGGTCAGAGCGAAACACAACCTGTGGTGCTACCTCAGACACCTACGGAGAAACGTGTTCCAATTAAACTCATGAGAAACCTTCGAGAATCTCTTGACAGTTAATATAACCACGTAAGTGCATCCGTAACCACGGAAGTGCATCTTCAAGTACATAATTAAAAATCTGTCATTGGCATTTCAAGGATTCGGGTCAGAATGTCCACATGGTTTCTTCGCTAGTAAATTCGACCTTGATCATCAGGTAGAAGAATTCAAAGTTTTGGCTAGTTGTTGACCTGAGGAATAGACCTCACGAATTATGGAAGAGTCGACTCTAGCTAGGCGTAGATTGGCCTCCAACAAATGATCCAGGAGGTTGTGATCTATAATGAAATTCCATGTATGATGATATCCATTAAATGATCCAGGAGGTTGTGATCTATAATGAAATTCCAACCTCGTACATCGGATTTCCATGTTCTTCGATAAAATTCTGGATAGACTCATATTCATGAGGGTAGTGGGGCTGGTCCAATAAGAAAAATTCTGCAAAAAAGTCATTCTCAAGAAGAAGTATTGAATTTCGCTTTATTCCGAATGACATGAATGGAAAGAGGGCTTAACTAACACCACCACTGCCAACCAAACCTGAAACCCTTTTTGGGGAATCTCGCAGGAAGTAGTTGAGGAATTCAGAGGTTAGGATGGAAGGGAAGCTGGTTTGTTACCCAAAAGTTGTTTGCAGCACCTCAAGTCGGGGAAGTAAGTACCTGACCACGTATACGAGTATGTGAGTAGCAAGAACATTAGGGTATCACGCTATCTTTGTTGCTACATGGCGGGAGAAGTTCATTTTCCCGCCTGCTGTCTCCCTAATGGTTTACTTCCTTCCAGCTGTATATATCCTCTTTCTCAGACTGCCTCACGAACCAAGGATCGTCCTAAAGTAGAGAGTATCTCTGGCTAAACGGCTTTCTAAGGGCTTTGACGTTCTGACTTTCAAGCGCTGGTTGAAACAACCAACCCCTCAACATAATGTGTTACAGGGGATCTCACATTGGACGTTGCTTCCGAGTCTACCAAGCAGAAGATTTGTTTGTTTCTGTCGCCTTACTTTCAGGATATTATGAAAAATGTACCTATATAAGCATTTCCCGCCTCCCACAATCCACACTTTCCTCTTGCATATTTTATGGATAATACCTGTACCTACGTGATCAACTTTCTTCTGTTTAAACACCGGGGAATGCTGGTCAATTTTTTATTCGCGATCATAGAAGTGTCCAGGACTTGCTTTCAGTCACTTACCGTCTACTCAGATATCCATTCCAGATAACTGAACACATTTTTAGTTGTATCTTGATATTTGCGTACTAACGACTTCTACTCTGGAGATCAAAATTAAGGAAGTTGTACGAAAATATGTTGCATGCTTGTGAAACCTACCAGAAAGAGCTCTGGTAACCCAAAATTAGTCGTGCATCTGTTTAATTTGTTTTAACTGTAGGTAAGTAAAAAAGTATATTATTTCATTATGGCCAAATCTCCGTTAAATGAATTCATTAGACCTGTTCTTAATGAAGTTCCTTAATAAATAATATTTTGCAACTTTCCGGTCTACTAGATAGATGAATCTCTTGCTTTTGAATACATTCATGAAGTCTCTACCTTCGAAATGCCTTCCTAAGTTAGCGCTTTGGAACGGCCGCCCTATCCGGTATACCCTATGCCCTTTGATTATTCCTAACCCATTTAACCCTTCGTCATTATTACTCCATAATAATTATCGAAAAGGGAAGGGCTCAAGCGTAGATAACAGTTCAACTTCTGGGCGGCGAGTTCATCACTAAATTACGTGAGGGACCAATGATACCGTTAAAGAGGAAAGTTCGCACCGGTCGCTTCCCTCGATAGTTGGACAGCATCTGCTTCCTAACTTTCAAACTGTTGTAAATCATAAAAGCTATCAATGCCTAGAGCCAAACTTGGCAAGAAACCTTACCTACCTTTAGTGGTGGGAGAAGTTCTTGTTCCAATTTTATTTATAGACTTTGTGATATTGCAAGCTAATAGATACCTGTTAACAATAAGATAGTGTCAAGCAACGATTACTTAGCATCTTTTATTGGCTCGTGACGAAGAGAGGGGGACACCCTGTCGACGCACTACCCCGTACAAAAACATGCGCTCCCCTGCCACGCCATTCCCTCCTATGACTACCCTCCCCGGACACCTCGCGAATGTTTTTGCCACAGGTAGTATGCTATGGTTAAGAGTCCTGGCGCATCTCACAGAGAGTGGCATGGTGGGGTCTCGCTTCTACCCGAAAAAAGGTGCAAAGTAATCGTTGCTAGACAGTAGGTACAAGTTTTGTACTCCCGTTTGAATATCATAGCAATCAATGAACGGCACCCATTGCGCATGCCTACGTGAAACGGCCATTACAATCCGAATGAAAATATTAATGTATTTTTTAGTACACTGGCTTTTAGTTTTTCGTATAAACTTAGCAGGTAGATACAACGAAAATAAAATTAATCTACTAGGTACTGCAAAGGTTTAACCAGGGAATCTGAGATCTTGAAGGACTCAATGAATCTCAACGGTTTTCATTTAACCGTCCATCCTATGTAGGTTTTCTCCCGAAAGCTCCTTATCGAGTAATTACCTACTTACTTGTTTTACAATGGCAAATGAAAATAATACTAACTTGCCCCGCGTTCCAACCTTCAAACTGGGCATCTGTGTTCTTCTGCTTCTCAACTCCGATTTTGCGGCTGCGTTTTCACGGTCAAAATTTCTGTTTCGGTCGGAATGCTACAATAATTATTTTTGCAAATGCTTCTAAAAGCTAGTATACATCTGTACCATGGGGGATGTATCCTTTTTTGCTTAAAAAAAAAAAAAAAAAAAATCGGTTATAACTAAAATGTGGAATCAATTTTAAAAAAATTTAAAAATTGATTTTTAAAACTGTAAATGTATGATATCCCTAAAGTATGGACTAAGAGGTACTCAAAAATATATTTAGGTTTGAAAATTGTACGATTGGTTGTGGAGATAATCTCGGATTCCTTTAGATATCTTCCCTCTCTATCTCTACCACACAACTGTCGTCCTCTTTAGCCTTAATCCGGTGGTCTGACTGAGATGGACCTTGGATCGAGGAAGAAAGTTGCTTAAATAATAATTAGGGATGTTTCCAAAGTTTTCAGATAAAACTTGTCTGTTGGTTCTTCTGAAAAGCGCCGACAAGAATTCAGAGAACGTCCGACACTTTGGAAGAAGTTTGATGGTGGAAGTAACAAACACCTTTCAAGGATCTCTCAAAATCGTGAGTCTAACAACTTGTTCCAACAGCCGAGGGGAAATCTGATTTTGCACTGCTGTCGGTTTCAACGGTGAGTATACAGACATTCGAGTTACTCAAACTCTCGGTTCAAACTGGAACTTGAGTTAATATAAAACGGATTAGAGTTGAAATTCAATTAAATCTTCTCCAGCTTGAACGTTTCACCAAACCTAAGTTTCGGAATCAAACCATCCGTGATCGTGTGCATAGATGAATATCGTGAACTTTATCTTCGTTGTTTTAATTGTAAACATGAAATTAAGTTTGTTGAAATCATTGACGAATAACAAAATGCTCCGCTGAGAATCAGTTTGACCCAAACAAGCAGCCTTGAAGTTAGGCGTTGCTCAACACCCCAATTAGCTGTTTGATTATAAGTAATAATAAAACCTCTTATTTTATGGGATCCTAATTTCTAGGATACTAGTGCATCAAGGGAAATAGTACTAAATATATTTATTGAAATAGGCTACATTTCAGTCCTAACCATGATGGTATTGAGCAACATTTCCATTTATCTACTCGAGAAGGTCGCTCGACACTTCTTGCTGCTCCAAATCGTTCTCAGACCGACTAGTCCAGTCATCGTCATTACGAAGCTAATCATAATTGTAGGCAATCAGCGAAGATTTCCATCTAGCTCTGGTGAAGGCCAGTTGAAAAGAAACCGTTGCATTGCAGATCCCTCGATTATCCGTATTTTCAATGATTTTATCGCTAGCGTACACGGAGAAGACTCTGCAGATCGTGGAATGTCGTAAGTGCTTGATACCGGTGGCTGGTTCTTGATCGTGAGGAAACGCCGCGACCATAAAATCGCATTAGTCGCTCGGGTGGTTGATTGTGCAAGGACACTATAGCAAGGACTGAAGACTTTTATATGTCTGCTACTACAGAAGGGCAGTAAACACTAAACAGGTGACATGGGGAAGAATTTGTGATTTCCCCAAACGCCAAAACCCAGGCTAGAAAAAGAATACCTAACATTCTGAATTCTCAAAATGGCTTGGGGAAATGTCAGCTCGTATTAGAAATCGAGAGATTTCCAGAAATCAAGAAATGTCACCATAATAACATTGGAATGTCACCTGATCTTCAGAAACTTTAATAAGAGACCCATAGGGAAACATTCTACTATCACGGTATAGGAATGGCCAGTGTCCTAGTGTAGGGTACACTATTCTTTTAATGCTCTAGTCACACATTTTAGCATCAGATGAAATATACATACCTAACAATTTCATTGGGTAATATAAAATTGTTGGATAATGCCTGATCGATCGATTTCAACACTCGTTTCGCTCATGTCAAACTTTTTTGAAAATATCTCATATGGCATGTAAATTCAATTTGGAAAAATGAGAAACAAACAACGCATATACGCCAATCGTTTCTTCACTGAGTTGATGCTTCTACTGGTGAACAAAAAGTCCCATGGCCCCGCAATTACTGACTTCTCTATAACTGATCTCATGGAGGTCTCTGATTCCCTTTGATTCTCCCATTTTCCGCATTGGCGCAGTCTCCTCTCACCAAACAACTTATCTTCTGCTTGGTATATTAGTCGAAGTTGAATAGCAAGAGACACGTCCAACGTCAGTCGCTTGAAGGGTATTTGCCGAGACGAATATTACTCTAATTGCCCACAAATCGACGGGAGATTAGCGGGTCATTACAAGAGTCGTTGCAAAGTTGGTTGTGATTAAGTAAGTTATCATAGCTCATGGTGCGCGGAATTTACATCCAGGGCACCCATAAACTGAAAGGGACAGAAATATGTACATGGTATATAGTTACTCATGAACATGACTTTTTCTCTTCCTCACAAACTTTCTCGCGCACATGTCGCGTATAATTCCCGCTGTTATCAGTTGCAGTTTTTGCTCCTGGATGTGACAATATCTTACTCGACAAGAAAAAGAGTGTTCCACGGATTTCGAAGCACAGTCATTTTAAATATGGAAAACCTCCATCCGCTCCCGAAAAAAGACGGATTACCTGCACAGGACCGTCACAAAAGAGCTCTCAGCTGAAATCTCTTGCTCTTTTTTTCTATCTTCTTTAGTAACCTGATCTGAGACTTTTTTCACAGAACAACAACCTCATTCCTTCGTCCGAAGAATAAAGAAACTTCTTTATCCATTTTAATATATATAATTCGGAGCTCGTTCTGTCAGTTCTGTTTTTGTTCGCTCACCTAATGAAATTCCCTGGAGGGGAAGGAGTACTTGATCGTTGAGATAAATTGTTGTTACATTTTATATTTTGAAGCGTTTTTCGTCGCCGATTTGACGTTTAATAGTATAGCTATACCTACTCGGGGAATCCCGAAAGTACGAAAAAGAGCTCAGCCAAATGACAATCTATATAAAAAATTTTCCCTTTTCTTGGTTGATCGCATTAATATATGCCCCCTCTTGCTATCTATTCCTCCTAAATTCTCAAGTGTGTCCCCCTACCTTTATAAATCCATCACGCTAAGGTTTATTCCAACTGAAATCTGCAACTCAAATAATATTGGAATAGTCTGAAAGCGTTTCCCGGGTCAAAGTTAAGTTCGATCTTCGGCTTGAAGATTTTCGAATGCTATTCGAATTGCAAATCTCAGTTGGAACGCGGAATGTTGCTTCGCGTACTTCGCGAAAACCTCGGCTTCGTATGAGAGGCGACTATTCTCGTGAGCGGCGAACAAAGTAGGGAGGTTGCAGAAGGTTTCCCTGTATTCAACGCGCGTCTCCTCCTGCGCAGGGGTGAGAATATTCGAATCGTACCTATGCAACTTCAGAATTCCAGTTCTTTTAAGTAGGGTACGTTGCACCCAATTCAGTTGGACCAGAAATAATATTCGAATATTCACAAACATGTGCACAGAGGGTTTTTTGCAGCTATTCTAATCGAATATTTGTATAGTTGGAGTAAACTTCTAGTTATTCTCACCTGACACAACACGAGGTTGCCCCCAATAGGGTATGTAGTTGCTGTGTTTCAATAATTTATTAAAAGGAATCAAATTATTACATATTCCTTTAGATTAGTGCAAATTGAAGTTAGCAGATTATAATTGCACATAAAAACCGCAGACTTATTACGTTTTACACACGGGTGATCGGCCCGTGTGCTTATGATAGTCATTCTTGAAACGAATGTACAAGGTTGTTCGTCGTTGGTGGATCGATGCTCCCGTTGTTTCCCTGATATCACTTTTCCTGTGTGAAAGAAAAAAATACCTACAAAAGCGCAAACATAATATCCTTTCGTTTTGCGATCATCCATTTCACCATCGATGTTGCGCTCCCTCGCCTATAATGTACGTTCCTCGTGCAAATTGTCCCGATTATTGGGTGAAAAAGAACCCGGGCTCCGTAAGCCTGCCGTTATCGGCTATATATCGCGTAACATGGCACCGAAGACGATCCCCCGCGTAACAAAATATCACCTTATTACTCTTCTGGCAAACCTTGTATTCGAATTGGAGGTAATTGGATTCCCCAAGTAGGTTCGATTGAAGTTGAAGAAGGAGCCGTGCTTTGAGGTCATGCAGTGAAGCCATGGACTAACCAATCTATATTTATGGTACCTAGCGTCCTCATAACAAGCGATAAAGTTATTTTATTACTTTGACTTTATCTGGTTCGGGTAACACTACTGTTCAGCGCCGTAGGTGTGTTACAAATTGCATATATAAAATCTGAGATTGATTGGTGACCAAGTTAAACAACGCCGAAAAGAAGTATGCAAGAAGCCATCATCATAGGCTTGTTTAGCAAAATCAAGAATATTAATTCTTCACTCGCAGACATCAAGGAAGAACTCTTGCAGAACTGGATACCTAAAAATAAAAGTCTGCCGAGTGGTCCGTGTAGGCAGGTATAAATGTCGGTAGTAGAAAAGCTTTTTCATGTCATTGCGGTGAGCTTCATTTGACAGTTCCAATCCCTGAAAATTTTATGAAAGTCGGTTAAATGATTTTGAGCGTCACAAAGCCACGGCCCACAAAAGAAAGACCCACAAATGCGAATGGAGATTTTGGTTTTGAAGGAACCACTGTTGCGACTTCTTGCAGGAACAGGAATTCCGTTCACTTAAATCCATTTTAGAGTATACGTACCATATATGCTTATAATGTATATATGTGACTCGATATTCCTTGGGTGGTTCTACTGGAGTAACCTTTTTTTTCTCACATGTACAAACACTTGTACGAGAAGGACTAAGAATTATTTTCTGATATTTCGACTGAACTCTTGATCTCACAAATACACATTTACATGCATAAATTAATATTAATGTGTGTATACACATAAATCTTGACAGACGACATCCGATACTGTAGGAGTGGATTTGAAAAAGCTGCCAAATTTTTAATATCCATAAAGAATGAAGAGTTCAAAGGCTGGTCATTTAGAGGGTCTAAAATCGGTTGTTTGAAACCGTTCTTTGGCCGTTTAATCTTGATATACAATCGTTTTATAGGGATGCTGTATATTGCTGGAAATTGAAACAGAGCACACTTTTCCATTGGAATAACATATAAATCAATTCTGACCATATTTCACCCTTCACAAATCAATTAGAACTGCAAAAAAAGTTAGACTAATATTAGATCTTCTAAAATCCGCTCATTAAGAGTAATGACTGGAACTTTTTTTCTACAGTGGGTACGTAATGAAGGTGTGAAGGGATTTCAATATTCATCAACTTCTGTTACCCGAGATAAGACCGTCCTGCGTTAGAATGAGGTCGTGGTACGACGTTAACTGTATTCTCGCGGTTTACGGTTTATCTCCTACAGCAACCCTCTGGAATTTCCCGTCTCCATTGCCTCAGAGCTGTTATTTGAACGATAACCGCACCGATCACTAAAGGGAAGGGTGTTTGTTCTGACGTCAAGATTGCTGGTTTTTCATATAAAATTATCATAAGGATGGTGGTGGAAACCCCTTCCCTGGGATTGGATACTTTACCCCGTATTAGCATATTTAGAGCCTTCGTACTTTACCTTACCTTTCGAAAGCCCTTCCTTATTGAAAACCCCTTTTTTTTCCCGGTTCCCTTCACCTCCGAATAAACAATTTCTGCGTTGATACGGTTCATATACTTAGTCTAATCTGACAACCTTCACCGGCGTCCGTCCATCCTGCTTTGCTTCATCGAATAAACTTAATATAAGTGGAGGCTGAGCGCCTCTCAAGCTCCTCTATCACTTTGAGTTCCGTCTTTCCCTGTTACTTAGATCTCTGTGAGATTAACAAGTTTGAATTAGGAAGAAGTTTGAAGCTATTCAACCTCTTTACACTTATGTCCACACTTATAAATAGAGATGTATGAGTTAACAGAGTCGAAAAGTTATTGGTTTCTGCCTATTTCTACATACGTTCCGCTCCTTATTATTCATAACGTGTTAAGATCTAAAATCAGATTCAATCTCCAATTACATGGGTAATCTCGTGTATTTGCGCAGTTCAACCAGAAATTGCAAGGCTGTTTGAATTGGATCACGATTTTAGATCTTAGGAATATTAGGATACAAAACGTACGATTACTTAACAGTGTATATACCTCTCCATCAAACCATTGGTAATATAGGCCAATTCCAAGCCTAATTTCCGGGTTAATACAATTTAGATTTGGGTCACACTTCAGTTAATCGAGTACACTTTTGGGCTCACTTGACCTAGCTTGCTTTTTGTTTAACCCACCAAGTAGCAATTCACTAACACAATTACCTAATAGCGTCGCCGAATTTTTAGCGTGGTTTCATCAGTTTTCCTTTTGTGTCAGGTCAAACACAATCTTGGGTGGGGTTACAAAAGTACATTTTGGGTAACACTCGGGACGGGAGTTGACGACCTTGGGACACGCAGAGCTGATACGAACAGATTAGAATTGGAACTCAACCTAAACTCAATCATCATCACATTTTCGTGACCTGAACATGCGCAGTAGGTTCTGTGCATGTTTCGTAGAACAACTCAACCCAAACTCCCCGCTCTTGGAACAGACTTGATATTATATAATTTTATGTGTTGCACCTTACATGTAGCTAACCTTTATTTTTAATTTGTTACAGGTAAGTTCCTGACCATAAATTCTAAGCAATAACATTGTTTTGTTGTTGTTGATAACATTGTGGTAAGTGAAAGAAAATACCTCGTTCTCAAAAGAGTAACAGCGCTGCTAGCTAACCTTCCAGTTAACAAGACACGACAACCTTAGTTGGCAGTAGAGCTTCAGGTTCATGTCTTCATCAGAAGCTATCATGAAATTGCTCCCTACTAGCGGAGTCATGGTGCTACAGTATTTCCTTCCCTGAAGTGGAAAAGGGGTTGTTGAGCTCTAAAAATCGCGTTAACCCCTCTCTAGATGGCTCAGACGTTCCACTCACCTTTCTCGAAAGTGGCCACCTAGTTGATTAAACAATAAATTGTGTTACATAGCCTACCTTCTACTTCCACAGGCCTGCATACCTTGAAATGGTGGAATAACCGTTGAAGTTACGTTGCCAGGGAGCCCTTGAGTTTAGAAACCCTGTACTCGGAAGGATATAATTCTCCGATATTCTTAGGTACAATAACTACGAGTTTTTGTTCAGGCGAAAACTTTCGCAACGGGGGAAACCTTAGCTCACTTCGTTTCTGGTTGTTGTTGTGCTCCACTAATGGGTGAAATTCGGATAAATCTTGAATAGTATTGTAAAATTGCATGTTTCAGGAATCGGTGGGAGGATCCTTCCATATTCACATGTAGTACCTATAAATTTATGTGTTGAATGGAACTGACCAGGTTTGGGAACGGATTGGTTCGTTCGGCTATGAGCCCTTCACGATGGCTGCCCGCTTCGCCACGGCAATAAGCGAGAAGTGGGAGCCAAGGCCGCGCTGTTGCGTTATCAAATCAACATTGGCCGACTGCTCGAGTTTGAACTATATAAAAGTGAAAAATTCTCGCAAGACGTCGAAAAAAGGGTGCAGGGGGGGGGGGG
>JAEMON010000010.1:17643680-17698834 GCA_030264115.1 Lygus lineolaris
TCTTGCACGAATACATAGCTTCCTACCTTTGGTAGTGGGGAAGCAAAATTTGGAACTGAGTCATTCCCCGTCTTCTTTATTTTGGCGTTCCACAAATTAGAGAGTGCGTTTCTCTGTTCCAAATTTACCTATTTCGTTCAAATTTGGAGGGTTATTGAAGGTTGACAATTGCCTTCGAATTTCGAGACAATTATATCAGTAGTACCTACTGCGCATGCGCAATTTTGAAATGCGTTTCATAGCCATAACTCCGGAACTTCTCGACCAATTTCGGTGAAATTCTCAGAGATTGTTTGGGTTAGCCTCTAGGCAGTCCCCTATTCATTGCATAGCTATTTTGCTACTAGTAGTATGTGCGCATGCGCACAAATGAATTTCCTTCCATTTGGACCGATTCTGCTCAAATTTGGAGTGTAGTTGAGGGTTAACTCCAAGACAATTATTCAAGAATATCGCCACAATTGAATGAGTTTTGGCTACTGCGCAAGCGCAAACTTTAAAATTTGTTGTCATAGGCATAACTCCAGAACTATTCTACCAATTTTGCTGTTCACTGACTGATTCTATACTATACGTCCATGTTAAAAAGGTAAGAAGCTATACTGCCCACCCAATTTGGCAGACGTTTTCCATCTATCTACTTTTCTAACCCATAAACACATATCAACCAACTGGATAGTCAGGTATTATAAGGCTGTAACACGAACATGAATATCTAATCTTGTTCTAGTTTGTAGATTTCTGAATGTTTGATTTGGTGAAATGTTCATAACTTCGTAAAGCTGAACTTCGAATGGTAAAACTCTCGCGTTTTCCGAGGTTACCGCAGCTCCCGGATGACGTTCCTAACTCCTGGAAAACTAATGTTATGTACCTCGAGAAAAGTGAGGAAAAGCTCATCCCACCTTTGTCTGGGCTGAAGGGAGGGATTACGTGGAACTGACAACGGGAAGCAGAGGCAGATGGCCCTCGTTTCCACGGATTACCTCCGCCGTACACACAAATCATGTGCCAAGCCTGCCGAGTCGCAGTAGCCTATCCACGGTTTCCCTAGATCCTGTATTTCAGGCGAGATTAACCCATTCTGATGGAACAAACGTGATACTCTATTACCTATAGTTCGTAAATCTCAACCACTTCGTTATTCAACTGGGTGTTTCAGCTTAGTTGTCCTGAAGCGTAGGTATTGAAAGAAATTAGTTCCATTCATGCAGCATGAGTTGATGAGCGAATTTTCAAAGAATAATTTTAACCGATTTGGACGGTGATTCCTATAGGAAATTTCACGCTGATTCCGAATATACCACATGTATCTATGTTTAAGATGGTAATTTACTCAAAAAACGCGTTTTTGTTTTGCGATTTTTATAGCTCGATTCCTCGGTCAGATATCGTCTGGAGTGACACATATATAAATGCATACATACATTATATATATACATCTCATCTACTAGGGGGTAGAGAGAGGAGGTTTTGTAAGAGAGGAGGGAGCAACTCCCCGGGAACCCGTCAGTGCATTCTCGATCGTGTTGCCAGTTTCACTTTTATAAATCATGTTTTCAAACATTTTATACAGTATCTTCAACGATTTTGTACCAACCGCAATTTTTTTTTTTTTTTTTTTACCGCTGCTAGTTTTTATATGAGCAAGTTACCTACCTGTGTATATTGATCTCAAGAAGTACCTACGTTGGTAAAAAGTTTACAAAGTCAAATATTAATCAAGTACCTGCCTAAAACTTAGTGTGAGCTCTAAAGAGAGTTGTGTGACACATCAAGAAAATTGTGTGACACCTAAATTGAATATTATATAACAAATTCTAGGTTTTGAATAGAACTCGTATCGCCCAAAGAGAGTATTATCGCTAACTGTATTATATTAGCTTGCCTTGGGAACCATGAATGGTAAATGCCACTCTAGTAACCCTTGGCTGGAGTGGAAAAGCACTCCTTGTTCGAGCGATCCAACGCAACGTGCGTTCTGAAGCCGAGCTGTCTCATGGGTTACGAACTTTCTACCGCAAAGCAAAATCAACATTTACACTAAAGAAGTGAATGGCAAAGGCTATTGATCTGATGTAGGTACCGACCATGATGTGTGTGGCAAATCACAGGAGTTGGTAGGTACATGAAACTCATGATTTGCATACGCTGTAATGTACAACTAAGATCCATCCCTTCACAAACGCAGTGCCTCTTTGTAACTATATAGTCATTCTCAGGATTTAATATAACGATGTTAATTTGTAATGGTTGGTATGCGCGAGAAACAACGTCAAAAGACATAGCCGTCGGGCCTCATTGCTATTTTACGGGAAGTTGATGGTGACTACTTTTGAGTGACTATGTAGGGGAGACTAGGGATACTTGACCCACTTTTCAGTTTTTTTCCAATTAGTTAGATTGAGAGTTGATTTTAGTGCGCCAAAAGCGTTAGGCTAAGTAATCATGTTAGTGACACACACTTACAAAATGCGTGTGGAAAACATAAACGTGATAAGATGATAACGTTTTCTCCAAACGATGGTAAAAGGGTCAAACATCCAGGTAACTTGCTTGTATAAAAACCAGCTGCGGTTAAAAATAATGCGGTTGCTACAAAATCGTTGAAGCTACTGAATAAGATGTTTGAAAACATGATTTATAAAAGTGAACCTGGTAACAGGTTCGAGAATGCACTGACGGGTTCCCGAGGCGTTGCTCCCTCCTCTCTTCCATATTTTTGTCGCATCCCGCTGCTTCTTTATAATCACTCTACCAAAAAGACAAACGAATCAGTAAAGTATTATCATGTAAAGTATTATGTTTAAAAATATTACTTTAATAGCCTAAAATTCGGCTGACTGGCCATTGTTTGAATACTATCCTCAAAAATTAATGAGGTCAAACATCAATAACACTGCTGGGTCAAGGATCCCAATCCAAGGTTGCAACGCATTATGCCCATTGCTCCGCTCCAAGATGGAGAAAACTAGGAAAATTTAATATAAATCAAAAGCCTGAGTCCTAACGATGAGAATGGTATCAAGAAATGTAGCCTTACCTGTACCGCTGAGCGTTGCTTCAAAAGAACTAGGGGAGACGAAAAAAAAGTTTTGACACCAAAATCACATGCCTTGATTCTGAGTGATTCTCCACGCCTCTGATAAAACTGATAACATCTTTCTCCCGCCAATTGAAGCTCTTTTGGCGGGGCATCCAGTGTTACCACAAGCTTGTCAATTAAATGTCCCTAGACACAGAAATTGACAATGGGTCAAACATCCCTAGTCTCCCCTAGAGATCGAAGCTCCATCTGGGTTCCCATCCCAAGTCTTTTCACCCTTTTTCGAGAATTCGCCTGGGAATAGAATTTAACATATTGCTCAAATTGTAGACAAGTATCTCTGTGTCTGCAGTGGTCAGAATAATGTCATTCAGTGCTCTTTCCGTTGCATAATTTTTTAAGATTATAGGCATTCCGGACTGTCCCCTTCTCATAGAGTTCATAAAAAATTAATGTTAGTCGTGGAATACCATTGGATTAGTCTAACTTAAATTATAGGTTATTTAGACATTTCAACAGGGAAGGATGACAAAATATGGCTCATATGCCCCCAGTGTACCACTCTGGTTGAATGATAGTTAATATTCCTCTTGCTTAATTTAAAACGTAACGTTTAACGGTCGATCCAGTCAGTTTGTAACCACACATTCCTATCCTAAGCGAGCAAATCTTCTGTTTTATCTGTAGAACGCTGCAAACTGGGCTTCACTCAATTTCAGGGTGTTTCGGGGCTTCACGATGAGATATGTTGATACCGAGCAGTAGATAGGGGAAGCTGTTAAAATCACCTATTATTCTTTTTGTTACCACTAAGAGTACATTATTATTATTATTATGAGCGGTGAAAACACTCGTTAGTCCAACTTGAATGATATACAATCTCAAAATATAACAAGAGGGGAAGTTATAGGGGAAACCAGGGGTTTCTCCCATCATGCATCCCCATGCATATCATTCTGTACGGGTAGTGTTTTTAACAAGGTAGTAATTATTTTCAGACAATAGGCCAATCTTAAACTTTCCAAATGTGTGCGGGAGGGACAGTTTTGATTAGCCTGTTTAAACAACGTGATTTCACCGTATTTCGATCGCTATTATTGTCCTCCAGGTGAAAAATTAATTTAAAGTCCGAAAATATGTCAATAGGTTATTAAGGATGGAATTAGTTATGGATAATTAATTAATAATGTATTAGTTTGTGTCTGATTACTTTTACTTACCTATCCATTTTGAGGTACCTGCAGAATTTTCGTACCATCAACTGAGCAATTTCAATGCAAAACGCTAAGCCGACAAAAGCGCTCCGTAAATCGCTTGGGAGATAAATTATTCATTCGAGTCGTTTGGGATTGAGGCTCTGTACCAGCAAGCCTATTCAATCTCAAGCCACATTTTGTCTTAGCGATCGAATAGACAATGCAAAAGATAATACGAATACAGTGGAAACCCCCTGGAGGCCGCCACCCGTCCTATTCTCTATTCAAAATCGACAATCTCCGTACACACAGGGGACGGCTGCTGGAAATCCACGACAGTTTTCGCCAATATGCTATATACTCGTGGGTACCAGAGGAACCCCATGGTATACCTCTAACAGCCTTTGGTTCACTTCATTTGTATATTGACGAAATTAATTATCAACAAGGTCACAACAAGCCGCTGGAGATTCCTCATAGCCTCCTACAGACTAGCTTTTCAGCATCAAGTTATCTAGAACCCATTCCATGATTAATAATATTGTTATTCGGATTCCAACTACACTTCTCCATTCCTTTCAGAGGTAGGTGTAATTGACTACATCGATTTAACCCACTAGTGGACGCTAAGTGGTACTCCATACCGCATCTGTGCAAATACTGAGACAGGGTGGCGAATTTTCGTTTGATGTCAGTAACTGGCAGTGGTATTCCTAGAACAGACCCTCCTCAACAAATGGCAGGTGACACTAGTCACTTCTAGACATGCGCACAGTCTGTTATGAGGTGCCAAAGTGACGAGTATCAGTCCAACTAGCATCCCTACATCCCCTTCACAATGCGGTACTGAGTCCAGCTAGCGTCTTTGTACGTTATGGAAGAGTAATAGAGAGTTACAGCAAGGCCAGATACGTTGAAAACTGGATTGATACGTAAACATAATAATAGTTTAGTAATGCATGCATTTCCGGGGTCTTTTAAGACCCAAAAGCAGTGAGAAATTTTGGAAAATGAATGTGCGGTACAGAGTAACGCTAGCGCCCACTTACGTGACAGTCGAAATAGCGTCCACTAGTGGGTTAAAGAACAACGTACTGAACAAGGGGTAAGCTGAAGATTTCATGATCTGATTTTTGTTCTGATGAATTTGTATGACCAGCTGATCATACCAAACTACAGCTGGTCATCAAGATTGGATCGTTTTTCCGCTCGGCCCAGCTGGCATACAGATAGTGCGGGGCTCAGCCACGCAATAAGTAGGAACTCTACCTCGTAGTAAAAATGTATTATTTACTTTCAATGATGTATCAAAAAGTAATATATATTAAAAAAAAATAAAAAACAAGGAAAAAGCACAGTAATAATAAGCTCAGAATTAAAACCAACATCAAATAGAGCAAACTGAATTTTCGATTTATTGATTCCGTCATTAGTAAGCCACTAGCACGAAGTGAATGTTTGACATCGAAAGGAAAGGTCGAAATTGAATTTCAATCCAGTAAATTTATTAGCATGTGGGTGACTTAATCATATCACGCCGAAATCATGTTAATAATAATTCAACGAAACCCCGTGGCACTCTGTCCCACCTCTTGAAAATGGAAATGAAGGAAGTTGGTTCGTAATTGGGAAAGGGTGGACTGTCCCATGGCGAGATATTAGTAGGCTGTACCGAGTTCTAGAGTTGTTTCCCTCCAAAATTAGCGACAGGGAGGAAATGAATTAGGGGGTGGAGGGATTATCCACGTTGGAAAAGTCAGTTGGAACTAAGGGCAGCCAGTTAAGACCTGAAACACAATTACATCCCCTGAGGTTCGTTCAGCGTTCCAAGATTAGAGTTTGCTTCTAATCTAGTTTTGACGAACTCTGCCCATTCATTCTAATTAGTTGGTAGATTATGTGTTTTTGTAAGGATGGCATTTCCAAAACTGAGTCGGTAGCTAAACATACATTTAAGGTGCGGGAAATTGTGAGTTTTGTGCAGTTTGAACTCTTTGATTTGGGAGGACAAGGTTATCATTATTACTACTTTATCGTCCATGGATTGAAGTTCGCGGTCAGTCAGGCACAAACTCACTGTGATTTAACATTAGGCGTTCAGCTTCTACCCTTGTTTCGATTCCACTTCGCGGACGGTCGCTTCATGACCTCCATTCGCTGAACCGTGTAGCTCCTTGCGGTTATATCATCCAACCTTGAACTCGACATTGCAAGTCCCCAGAGCCATGCTCAGTCACTCCCGAACCTCAGGACCAAGCCGAGATGCCCTACAAAAGCTCGACCCCCACAGCAGGGTGACCCCAGGGAGAGCAACAAGCGGCTAATCGCTCGGGAAGCTTTAGAACGCCTGGCCTGGAGTCAAGGGTGAAACCCTAGTTTTTCCGCGAGGTCTACAAACAACCAGCAGGTGTCCGGAGGATATCGTGTTCGCTATCAACTGGTGGCATCCTCAAGTTTCTCTTCTTCTCCCTCCAATGATAAAGTACCCTCAATGGTCGGTAATGATGTGTGTCTCTCTGCACTCCTCAGATAACATACCTCTCGGTCACGCTCTTCTTCCACAAGGACACCAATCAACTCAAGATTTCTCTTGTAATGAATGTAACTATGTAATATTTCATTCCACCATCTCAACCCAAAAGGAACATTAAACTCGACTTGATTTTGGTATTCAACGAAAATCATGATCTTCCGGGCTCTCCTTATTGGGAACGAAGGTTGGTCGTAAAGGGCTCCTGGTGTTCTCATTCGATTCCACAAATGAGAATCAACCGAATGGGGAACTAGCATGGTTATTTTTTATTTCGTTAGCTCAAACCGCCATAAATACTTCTCCCTTCCACCTCCCCTTCCTCCTGCTACGTAACACCACTACCGAGCTTCTAATGCCATCAAATTACTCGAGGTCATCATACAAGAAGTTAATTTTTTCATGGCTGATTGAAAAGGGGCACTTGGATTGCCAAATGTTGTTACGCAGCATGTATGCACTGTAAAACCCTACAGCAATACGCAATCTTGTACAATTAGAAGCTGTGGCGTTAACTGGTACCTAGCATATTAAATAAGTATACCTAATGGGTCCAAATAATTACGAAGGCGTAAAGGTTAGAATCAACCCCCCTCCCCCTCACTCAACCCAGAACAATAATATGGCAATATTTTGAGATTGGTAGCTACCTTATTGTAATGTAGATATGATTACCTACTTTCAAATGTGCCTAAATTATTTTGTTTTCATGGATTGAAGACATTTTTCATTTCATTTCACGTCACTGACCCCCGCCTGCCTGGGCGGAATAAATGACGTCACGCGCTCCCTTTCAATCCATTTTCTGGGCAAACCACCCGTAATTTCAAGCTGAAAATATGCACCAGGGGGTTTTGAAGGGCGCTGAACCAGATTTTGAGGTCAAAAAAGCAAACTTCCTACCCATGCAAGTTCCCCATTCCCAGAAAAGACGTACCCGGCCTCCTCCCGAAAGTTTGAGGCTTGTTGAAATTGTCCACTTTATGAAGTCGAGTCAACCCCTTATGGGATATACTTGCAGAATTTGTGCTGAAAGAGTACATCGGGAACTATTTGAACCAGTTTTATAGTAAGATTTAGAAAAATATGCGGGCTGCCTGTAGAAGGTGATGCCGGCGTGCAGGCTGGAAAAATTATCAAGTGTGAATAAGAATGGAGTTGATACTAAGCAAGCATAATTTTGATTTTGGAGGTCAATTGTTTTTTGTTTCTTGCACGAATATAATAATTTAAGCAAAACTCGCCAAAAAGACAAATTTTCTCCAAGGACCCAACGATGATTGTGCTCATACTTGTATATGTATATATATTTACTATAGATCTAGTCGCCTTACGGCCATACGGATAATTTATGGTGGACACATTTCGGTCGACTAGTCTGGGTTTCATGTTTCATCTTCTTTCGATTTCTCGTTGAAGATATCTAAAACAAAATTATAAGAGTAGGTTTTATTCTTTATTTTACCAAGTTATTGTTTGGTTTGGTAAAGAAATACTAAACTTCAACTCTACAATGCAAGCAATACCTATAGGTTCTGAGACTACTTAATAAAGTCTGGTCTAGCCCAGAAAATCACCTAAATATTATTTTTATGGATGTACTCAAAGGTGTGAGTACTTGCATTAGTGAAGTAAAAACCAACACAACGCTGTACCTGCTGTCCCTTTTTACCTACCATTCAACCATGATTTTTTTAGAAGATACATTCTGATGTTAATGTGGTTAGATCCAAACTTCCTGCTTAGTGGCTAGTATCGTATTCAACTCTCATCGGCTATTCAAACTCAGTCGATTATTCAGATGACGATTCTTCCCCTTGGTGCCTCGCCTGACATACCAGTTTGCCTGCAGAGGGACCCCTTCATCGTCCATGCTTTTGGTTTATATGCCTATAAAAGGGAGCCTTGACATAGTTCTCTTTCCGCTGAGGTTCACTCACCCTTCGCCCCTCCTTCCGATAAGCTCCCCCTTCGAAAAACCGTAATGTTACCTGCCTCTGCCAAAAAGTTTCTCGCATGGTTCTCCTTCTCCCTTCTTCAAACCTCAGTTCCACAGTAGACTCCTGAATGATACTTACCTACTAGTAGTAGTTAGTTAGTTGTTAGTAGTTAGTAGTGGTTGTGACTCTTATAACATCATGGAATACGCGCATTTTCTGCATTTGCTCTCAAGAACTCATCCAGATCTTGTAGCGGTGAGTATTGAAATTATACAAATACTTGGTACTTACCTGGATTGCTGTTTACTTAGTAGGAGCCATCCATGATTCGACTCATCCAACCTCATTCCTAAGCTTGTATTGGGGTAGATTATGAATCGAAGGTTCTCTCGCAGTTGCAGTATGTAAAGCTTTTCTACGTATGGCAATTTTCATTCTTTTATTGTTATGGTACCTAATAGTTGAAGTACTCATGTCAAACTTGGTTGTGATCAATTCTAAAAGTAATTAATCGGTATGAATACGCCCTACTGCCTCATATAGCGTTGGCAGCAGCTGTTATCGTTTGCAAAAATGGCCAACCTCGATTTTTCTTCTGACATGTTCAATAGTAGAGGTAGCTAATTGACAACGCGCTCCAGGTTTGGTGTAACCTCCTGTAGGCTTTAGCTCGACTACACCGGATGTCGTAGACTCGAAATTATTCCCAAATTGTTCATATTCCAATCTGTAACTACGCTCTTCAACGAATAGACATGTGGCAAAAAATGTACAGGTGTAAAATATCATTTCAGATAGTCATGTAGGTTAGACCCATTCACTCTGAAAATAGTCATTATCTTTCCGAGGCTCTTGGATTATTGCGTTTTTCTATTTAATGGTTCCCATGAGGGGAGCTCAATGACATTATTTTTCGTAGTGGAAAAACTTTCGTTATAGGAAAGTTTAAGGTGGGTTGTTAATTTAATGTGGATTTTACTGAAACGCCTTGAAGGAGTCAATCTATTGATAGTAAATAATGATAGATACTGAGCTAGTCACTATAGTATAGACATATAGCTTTCCTAAGATGGGTGTTACGGAAGCACAGGAAGCCCAGTGAAACCATATCATTTGATTCCAACTGAAGTACCATTATATTTATTTAGTGCTAGTGAGATAGTCTCTCTGTCTTGAGGCTGATCATGATTTTATTATGAGAATAGAGAGCATCATAGCAACATAGCATAGCATAGCAACATAGCTTGAATTAATCATCTAAATAGAATTTTGATTATGGTACTTTGGAGAAGTGTGAACATTTTTGATTTGGTCTCTACTTTGATAGTAGGTATTGAGGTATGTTAGTCTTCAGACCCCAATATTAGACTTCAGACCCCATTAGTTATTCTTCAGGCCCCACCATTGGATACCTATAATACTTCGTCCCTATACTGGGTCCCACCACGGACGCCATTGTTTCAAGAAAGCCAGTTCCAGAACATATATGGGTCGTTGCTGTTTCTTGGAGAAAAAAGGAATTGGAACCTCCACGGTTTCCTGTACTTACCTCTGAGTACCACTTTGATTTACCGTTGATACAAAGAAGTCTATCCTACGCCACGTTTGCTTCTTCCTCCTTCTCCAATCAGGAAAGCTGTTGGAAAAATCCTCATCATTTCTCCCTTTCCACGCCCCACAATAACGGAAGAATTTTTTCGCGGAAACATTTCCCCCGAATAACCAATTTCAGTAAGTGCGGTTTTTGAAGGAAGGACAAAAGAACTTATCGTGGAAATGGACCCTACTCACGCGCATTTTTATCTTCTTGCTCGACGTCATTTCCCCCCCACTTCGTCCTCAGTGGCTCTTCTATCCAGAATCCTTAGTTGTGCTGCAAGGGAAGGTGTTCCGGCGAAATTCAGAGCCCCATTTTTCCCCAGGGTTGAGTTATAGCTGACGTTTAACCGGAAAGGACGCACGGGCAGCCATTTATTCTTTATTTTTTCTCCCCTTTTTTTCATCTTCAAATATTTATATAAGGACGTTCTTTCCGGAAGGGGTGGGGGGTGAAATTTCTCCTCGTAAATCTAGACGGAGCTCGGGATTAAAAATTTCCTTTAAGGAAGCTCGGAAAAGTCGTCAGACAAGAAATATCGGTCCTGCATGCTAACTAGAATGAGAGAACATCATCCTGGGAATTGCCTGTGACGAGATATATGAAGAATATTTTTATGACGTAGTAGCTCGTTTAGGAGGGATTTTTCCTCTAAATTATCGTTGGGACCAAGTCGTTGCGATACTCTTGCGCTCCTTATTAGAACTAAGCTCATTTCGGACCATGGATATCACGATAATACAGAGTAGAATGATTTGATAACAGTTGACCGTCAATACTTCAGCAAATAGGTAGTTGGTTTTGAAGTCTTGAAAGACTTATACGGCAGTCATCAGAAAATTTGCCAGATGTAATTATTAGGTTCCTACACTCTGTTGTCGTTATCGACAACGACTCAGCACGACGAAAAGCAGTCGAATATCCACGAATTAAATAAAATCCAGGTTGATTGTACGATCGTTGTTAATGAGTATGATTATGTATCTTCCTCGGTTATAATTTTGGATTTAGATTGGGAATAATGATGCGCCCAGGAGACACAGATGTCTGTCGTACATGTGGAGACCATGTGCTCGATGGAGAGTCTACAGCTAACTAATTATAAACGATGGGGTCTCTTCAGTATCTTTGAGTTGTCTGACACACTCCCAAGGACACACTAAATATTCTGAATGCTATAAACAACTAAACTGGCTTTTGTGGGAAACCAAGTGACCTGACAAGTACTTCCTTGATAACACCTAATAGTCTTTCATTCAAGTACGTATATAGCAGCGTGAACTCCTATGATATTACGATGAATTGAACTAGAGGGGATATTATATTGTAGAAAATGCTGAGTACCTACATTAAGGTATCGCTATAGAACGAGTAGGTAGTTCTATATCGTTGCATCAAGGATTTTCGAATGATCTCCACTCTTGTGACCTTCTCATGTCATATCTAGTGACATGAAATCCATAATTTATCCGAAGATTGCTACTTTTGGTTCTACCCACACTGATTGGGTAAAACTTTTTTCTAGTTTCAGTTTTTCGAATGTTGCTCTATTATTAATATTCTTTCAACTTTCATTTCAAATCTCGTACAATTTTGGATGCTTTGGGTACACCAGGTTTGGTTAATACCTTTTTCGACTCGTCCTTTTGTCATTGTTATACCCCTATTGTTCAACATTCAAGTGTCATCTGATTCTGACCAAGTTCTTCTTCTGAAAGGTCGTTTGTTTGCTTCTTTTTTACTGCACTGTGTTAGGTACCCTTGAAGATGGATGGATGGACTAGAAACGTCGACGTTCATTAAACACCAATGTCATTGTTTTAAAAACTATTTCCTGAAAGCTAAATCGCGATCAAGCCCGTCAAACGTTTTCTTATCACACCATTGGGCTGACATTTAATCAAATTTAGTATTGTAGGTAGGTACAAATTCATCTGTTCATTTCTGACCATTTTTTTCCATTTTTCAGGTAAGTGAACGAGGCTCCTCCAGGTTGACCTTCAAGTAAGACCGTAACTTTTGAAATCAAGCAAATTTTTTTCTTAGAGTCATGCCTGCTTGTTAAGTATATACTTGTTTTTTTACAGTCATCTTCCAGATGTTTTATAGGTATGTTTATTGAGGCTGATCAATGATCAATTGATGTTGTCGGTGAATAGGTGGTGACTCATGATGATCTTCTGTATAGTATTGTACTATATCATAATATACCGTGGCTAATACGAGTACGTAAGGGGAAACGACCAACGGACCCTAGATTCATAATTCATATCTTCTGACACCATCAATTTTGATTTTTAAAAGGACGAAGATGGCAAAAACACTCGTAAACAGGTGTTCAAGCGGCTCAGATTCAGATTTGCCTACTGGAACCAATTGACGTTGGAAAGTTCGTACGTTCAGGAACTGCACAGAGGCTGTTTTATGGCTAGGATCGCTCAGTGAAGTTTCATAATTAGAGAGATGCAAAGGTTTTGGTTAAGTACAAGTACAAAGGCTGCTGGATGATAATCTGGGCTAGTTAGGAGTGGAGGAGAACCCTTCTATCGACAGGCAGATCTCTCGTATCCTGTGTCAGACGTAATCTGGAAGGGTCAAGTGGACGGCCGATTGTTGGGCCATCAGATCAGCGTTCCGCTTATCTGAGGTTGGCAGATCCTTCAGATACAGCTTTCGAACTCTGAGAACGACACTCGCCCACCTGGCAGATAGCGATTGCCTTTCCTACTACCTCAGGACAGACCGGTGATACGGGCGCCCTCAGCAACTCTCAGCCAGCTAGTTTTCTTATCGTCCCTGATGACGAGCCTATTTTCATCTCACTGGATTAGAAGGGTTGCTGGTTTCCTTTAGCTATGTACTCCGTACAACTCAATGTCATTGAGTACAAGTACTCTAGCTCTCACTCCGCTTTCAGAGTCTGCAAGTTCGAACCCCCTCCAAGTTTCTACAAGGATTTTTTGTTGGCTAAATTTGTGGAGCACCACTGGACCATACCGAACAACCACCCCAAGTTTCATTAAATCGGCAGTTATTCGAGGGTGCCACCCTTTTTGAACCTTTGACGACTGGCCTACAAGAAGATCTCGCAACCATTTGGCCAGCTCCCAGATCTAATTTATTAGCCACTGGATAGAAATAAAATAATTTTAATTTTAAATATCATTCTTTCACAGCGAGTCAAATTTATTGTTGGCATACTTGGCATAGAATGGATCCGCGATACGTTTGTAAAAAGGTATTTTCACATTCCACAATATTTTGTCTTTTCCTGTGTTTTTTAGGGGGGATCTGGGGTAAGTAGGGATTTTTTAGGCTTGGTTTATTAGATTTTCGCACTCATAAGACAAACTTCACCACGATAATTTAAAAATGATGGGTTTCCTCATTTTTGAGTAGTGAATAGGAATCAGTCGAATTCGAAATCAGGTATTGGGATGTGCGTGGATGTGCGTGCGCATTTCTGCGAACCGCCCAGACTATATGACCAAATAATTAATGATAGCTGAAATTTTGATTGTTTTTCGGGGTTCGGCCCAAGATGGTCCCTTATAAATACCGTCGCTTTCGGATATGCGTGGTATCCTACAATTGAAACTTACCGAAAATGGGTTTCGTAATTTTAACCTAACTGACGTCATCGCCTGCCTGGGTGGGTCCCTCAGCGCCCATCTTTTGCGGAACCTAAATGACGTCAAGCGCTCCTTTTCAACCCGTTTTCTGGGCAAACCAGTCGTAATTTCAAGCTGAAAATTGGCTCCAGGGGGTTTTGAAGGGCGCTGAATCAATTTTTGAGGTTCAAAATGCGAATTCCTCCATCCCACGCAAGTTCCCCATTGCCTATTAGGATCAGTCCTAGTGACTGCGCATGCGCCAATACGTGGAAACCGACATACCTCACGACTTGATGGTCCAAAATCGCTCATCTGTTATTCCAGGGGCAAGTCATGTAATCCATGGATTACTCTAGACCAGATGTTCCTTCAGAGTTTTAGATGGAAGAATATAATAATTAAAGTAGAAAATGTACAAAAATAGTCATCAGACTTAACTGCGAGGTAAGGGTGACTTGTTTTAATTCTTCTTTAGTCATTGTTTATTATGCCAATTAAAAATGTGATGTATTTTCCTTATTCTCACACATCGCAAACTAGTTGGTTAGTTGACCATTTTCGAACATAATATCTCAAATCTCCCTAAAATATGGACTTAAACTGGAACGAACTGAAGTATGTATTACAGACTAGTCTCCCGATTTTTATTTATTTTTCCACCTCCCTTATTCCTGTTTTTTTTTCTCTTTTCGATTCACAATAATAATAATACAGGCACTAGTACCTACTACCTTTTATCCTGATGGTGAACGAGATTGATAGACAGGTAGACTTGACGTACAAAATGGCAGTTGCCTATCGAGACCTTCCATAGAGTGAATTAGTACCTATCATTCGTTAGTTAGGTCCTCTTCATTGTTCTATAGCGTACCCTTAGCGTAGTTCTATGGTGTGCCCTTTGCGAGGTACCTTATATTTACTAAGCATTACAGTTGTCTCTTAGAGTTGATCTCCACCAAACTATCTGGTACGTACATCATGGTTTGTTCATTTGGACAAACAGCCTGGTGGATTTTGGTCCGTTCGGTACCTGTGTCTTTCCAATATTTATTCTCTCCAAATCTGAAGTTGAACGGTGTTTGCCTTCTGCCCTGCTGCCTTTGTGTAAAGTTTGTGGTTCAACAATTAGGTAGCGTTTCTTCGTTCAGCTGGAGAAAGAATTATTTGTGATTTGAAACTGTTATTATACCATCAAGAGAGGCGAAGAGCTTGTTTTTATAAGTGCTTGTTTGATAAATCCACTTTCCCTTGTAAAACGATGATTCTTCGCTCTCCGAACTCCACCAGAGTAATCAAACTCGACAAAACTTGTTCAGTTTGTTTCCCCACTTCAGTGTACTGATAACTGATTACATCTCAACCGCACTCCGTTTCAGTGTTTGCCCAGCATTCGTTTCGAACCGTGTAAACCTCGAACCAATCCGCGTGGGCGATTCAAGTTCTTCATTGATTGTATTCATAGTTGAAAACTATTGCTTGGAAAGGATGAGCGAGATGGATAATTTGATTGAGGAAACTGAACGCTATTTCATGTTTTTGGTGAGTTCACTAGGTTTTTTTTCGCGAATATTTCTTCAAATTCTATGGTTGTAGGATCTATGTTGGTCAATCGACATAATATTACAAGCTTTTCTATTATCATTTCAATGGTCTGTACATGTGCCATGTTTAGCCTAGTTGTTGCGAGCCATGTCCATTCTCTTACTCTCTTTGTTCGAGGGCCATTTTACCAAATTCATACGCATAATATTCTACAGAAGTAATTTTAGCCGAGACCCCACATATACTTTGTATGGAGTGTGGCGTAAAGTTGATCGTGTTCTGGGGCGAGGGACGGGGCCCAAAATTTCCTCAAAAATGCCTAAATTTCAGCTACCGAAGGTTTTATAAGAACTGTAACATTATTACTGCGTAGAAAAAAAAGGTTGTGTAAGACCGAACCTTGTATAATACGGAAGGTTGTATAAGAACTGTAACATTATTACTACGTAGGAAAAAAGTTGAAAAAACGGATAATCTCCCCCTACCCAACTCCCCTAACCATTTTAGCGTTTCACAGTCTTTCTCATTCTTCTCAGCCAATTTCCAACGGATTTCGATGCGGTTGGCGGCGTTCTTCCTATTTTATCATTCTCCAGAGGGATGAGGTGCCTTGATGCCAATTTAATTATTTTTAAAGAGTGTGAAAAATTCAAAATTTTTAATTTTTAATCATACATACCTGTTTCCCTGGTAGCTGATCCCCTCGATAATCGAAAAACATGAAGAATGTCGCATCAAAATCGATCAAAAATTGGCTGAAAAAAAAAAAAATGGGAAAAACTGAATTACATGCCTTGGCCCCTAAGGACTTGACTCAGGACCACGCCCTCCAAAAGCCACTTCCACGGGACATCGGGCCCCAGGGACGTGTGAATATTTTCATGAGCGTTTGCAAAGATATTGAAACAATGAAATGAATTAATTGATCTAAAACAATTTCATTGATGATCATAATCTGGTCAACGTTTGTTTGGTGCACCTACTGTATGTTATACATAGTTTGATGGTTTGTTGTTAGAAACCGTGCGGGTATGAGTAAATAAGAACACTAATTATATTGAGTTCTATATCAATCTGTTCTTGTGGTAGGGCTATTGGTAACACCTTCGAGTTTACTCATTCGGAGGAGAGTTTTAGCTTTGATTTTGGTAGTCTCTGAGTTATAATTTTCTCAGACTTCTGAATGGCTTGCGGATCAGGAATAGGTGGGTGCAGTAGAGCTTTGGTTTGTAGGAATGAGAGGAGTTTGTGGTGGGACCACGGGCTTACGAATTCGGTTTCATGCTTAGCCGGATCCTCCTGGGATTGGAACGGGAAGTTCAGTCTGGATGTCCTCCAAAGATCATTAATTCGGCAGGTATGCTTAATACTGTCTGTGAGGAGAGTTATAGATTTGGCAATGGATTAGTAGTTCCTCTCAATATACATTATTATAGGTATAGTGCGTGGTTTTTTGGGGGTTCTCACTAAACAGTTTTCAAAAATTATGCTTTAGCTACCTATTAAACTCAAGCTAGATCCTGAAAGACATCTTTGATGAAGCTCGGAGTAGCGAAGAAGGATTTTTGTAATAGAGAGTGTTGTATCGTGACCCCCCAAAAGCCCACATCACACGACGCTCTTTTCTAGCTCGCATTTTCGCAGATATAGAAAATGGAGTAGAGGGACGCAGTTACTGCCAGATTTATGATCTGTTACCTATCAGAATTTCGCAAGCATTTTCTCGAAAAATTAGAACCTATTAAACCTCCCCGTGAGCTTGAAAATACAGCAAAAGTGCAAAGACCCCCGCGTGAAAAAAATGCTGATAAAGTGCTCGTTTGATGGGCAATGAGGGCTAAGTGTTCCTCCAGCTTTAACTTTTGCCCGTATGCAATCATTTTTGGTATCTTCAAGTGTCAACTTTCTCATGCATATTATGACCTCTCCTCCTCGAAGGCACTCCTGGAAACTGAACTGAAGATGGCTGAAGAGAAACTAAAAGTGGCCGAAGGGACCATCGACAAACTTTCTCGGGAACTAGGAACCCTGGCTGTTGCGTACGGCTCAGCTTCCGACGCGATTCGCCGTGTCCGTGTCGTCCTCGAGTGCGTCCTCAGTGGCAAATTCGCTGACGAGCTGAGACTCTTCATTCATTGCAACGACCGCAAAATCCCAGACAACCAAATCGCTTTACCCTCGGAAACGGCGCTCGGCAAACTCGCTTCACTCGCCAGGGGACTTTCGAAAGAGTACTTGGTGCGCTTCATCACGCGAAGTCTCGGCCACACGTGCCTTGAAGAAATCCTTAATTTGTCTTTACTTTGACCCTAAGCATCGAGGACCCATGCCGGATTGATTTTCCCCCCTATGCACAGTCTCGCGGAAAGTTAAGCTCTGTAGATCACGGAATGTTCTCAGTTCTTCAATAAAGCTAAAATTGAAATAATACTATTTAAGAATACTGTCCGTAGATTTATTTTAAGCTTAGCTATGTCAATTTATTGCGCCCTATTGAAAATGTCCGACTACGTTTTAAAAAAAACCAGTCATGCAGCATGAGTTAATAAGCAAATTTTTAAAGAATCATTTTTTTTGCATTTTTTGATCGATCCTAAGTCGTCGGTCATCGTTTGATCGGTCATAAGTCGTCTGGAAAATGACCCAATTGTAGGAATATGTAAATGTTGAATTTCAGGATTAAAATTAGAATAGTAGGCAGGTACTCAAAAAATTGATATCCGTGGGGAAAATTTCTCTGAAATTTGCCTATTTACAATTTTGGACCCGTTGCAATAGCTCAATTTTCTCCGACAATTCGCTAAAAGAGATCATTAAAGAGAAACAAGGTTGACCTGACGAATGTCAAGTTTGTCTAAACGAGGCTACGCTACGAAAAGTGGGTCATCTCAATGATCAGAATAGGATTTAGGATATCTCTACGCACGCTCGTATTATGCCAAGCCTAAAAACGAGACTACCACAATTAAACTTGTTAATAAAATCCAATAATGGAGGCCTGGTGTAAATTCCCGGTACATAGAAACACCGGACATGAAAATCTCCTTCCAAATTAATAATATCTAGCTTTTTGCAAAAGTTCGTTGTTTTTAGTTATCGTTTATTGCCCGTAAATCGCACCCTTGAAATAAACGTTCAAACCGTGAATCCCCTCTGTTAATTCCCTCGTAGTTTAAATTACTCGCAACATTAGATTAGTGCAAACAATTACGTATGAACTAACCCGTCTGTTTTTTATTCTTTCTCCCAGTGATTCTTTCTTTTTCCTTTTAATTTATGTAGTATGAGTGGATTTGATTTACTAAGTTTGTCATAAGTACGCTTTCCGCGTTCAGTACCGACTGAATTTGATTTGGCTCCCATACCTCTAGACTGCTAAATTAGTTTCACGTTATTAGCGAGGTCTGGAACGCAGTAGGTAAGTACACTCCAATTAGTGTACGAATCAATTCTCTTTTTCTCTTCATAGTTGTGGGGCAGACCATAACCAACCTTCGTTATTTTAATCTTGTAAAGTGCAGTGCTAGGAATGTGTACCACTTTCACCTATTAGGTAGGTACCAACTCGTTTTTTCAGTTTTTCAGAATTTGAGTTGTGCTGTTGGCTCCTAGGACTTCATTTCACTTCCTCAATTAAATGGAATTTGAGAAGGTTAATTTGTCGTTGAGGTTAGTTGCAGATTTTATTTCTCTAAATGTTCTTATTCATGTTTCTTTTCTTGGAGATTCAGGTCTCCTGGCTGGCTGATTAGCAGGGTTCCATGCTCTTTGTCAAATGTCTTTCGCTTGTGCTTTGTGCTTGTGCCACTTCCCAACAAAACGAAAAGTTTTGAAGTCTAGTTTTGTACTTTTTGGGGAAGGGGGGGGTTGCCATGGCTTCGATCTTTTGATGATAGGATTCCTTACTGCTCTCGCGGAGTTCATTATGTTAAATAAGGCTTGAGCCACCCGAAATCACAAACTTTCACCTGCGAAACAAGAATCGCATCTCTAACTGTGCGTCATATCTCTTGGTGGGTTTTTTAAAAATTACAAAAAGGATCTACGTTGCTACGCTTGGTACCAACAAGAGTTCTTTTTCGTATTTTTCTTCTTCTTCGGTTTTTGAGTTGGCGAACTTTCGAAGCTATTGCAATAGCTTCAGAATTTAAATAATGCAAATTTTTCAATGTTTTGTCTTGGAAATTCGTTTTAGACAATTCTAAAACGATTCCTGGAATTTAAAATTTTCAATTTTTCATATAAGGGTGTGTGTGTGTGTGTCATGCTGGACGATATCTGACCCTGGAATTTTTCTAAAAAATAGATTCAAAATGTCAATAATAACAAAAGGCAGGCTGAGTTCGTTGGCCAAAATTTTTGGAGTATTCCAAGGAGTCAAATTTTGAAAAATAAATAATCAAAAAACGTGACTTTTTAGGTTGTTGGTATAAATTACGATTTTAAACGTAGGAACATAATCAGCGCAAAATTTCCTATAAGAATCACCTATTATATCGGTTGAAATATTTTTTTGAAAATTCACTCATAAACTCACGCTGCATGAATGGAACTTTTTTCAGTTGTTTCAAGAGGTATGTGGTTGCGATAACTGTTGCGTTTAACAACTGTTAGCTGGCTGTTACACTGGAGATATTTTGGTTCCTCACTATCGAAGGTTGTTTGGTTGGTTTGTCTTCCAAAATCAAAATTGACCTTGTCTTGTAAAATCTTGCGTTACCTTATGCTCTTGAACCTGGTACTGATAAAACAACATTTTCATGGAAATAGACAACGTTTTCATTAACTCCGATTTCTTTCTTTGAACCTGACATTTCTTCCAGTTTTTCAGATACTGGCAGTTCTTATTTAGCATCGAAATTTCTTGGATATGAAAAAGCCAGAAGCATCATTACTGCACTAACGACCACGCCGAGAAATATTTCGCTTTCCGATCCCTGAAGAGTGCGGACTGAATAACCGCTCTAAATAACGCGAAACCTCCCACAATTTTCCGGAAGAC
Source organism: Lygus lineolaris (assembly GCA_030264115.1). Classification (NCBI taxonomy): domain Eukaryota; kingdom Metazoa; phylum Arthropoda; class Insecta; order Hemiptera; family Miridae; genus Lygus; species Lygus lineolaris. The sequence continues at coordinate 17,664,148 of JAEMON010000010.1, forward strand.
TTCAAGTCATAACGACGGCGCAGCTTCAAGGGGGAGCTCTTGTGAATATTTCAGAGGCGCCGAAGGTTGAGGGAGAGGGACAGCAGCTCGTTAGGGGCAGAATGAGCGAGCGGATTGTTCTTCCTTCGATTCACCAAGCTGGCGGTCGGGAGTTGGAGAGGAGACAGGAGTTTCGACCCTTCCAGCTCCACCAAGTTCTGTTTAGCAAAGGAAATGAGAAGGGTGGCTTTAGGGGCGTCTGGCAACGCTTGGAGCTCGAGCTGACAAAGGAAATGAAGATCCTCCTTGCAGCTGTGACGCCTACGCTAGAGAAGGATGTATCGAGACAAAGCGCTCATCACTAGCGTGATTTTTTAGGGATGGACCCAATTATCTTACTACTGGGCAATTACGTTGGATTTTCTGATGCACTGTGCGAGGCGGAACACGGAGCAGGATCGGGATGGGTCCCAAGGTGCCCCTCGGGAAACCATACACATGATATACCTATGTGTAGGTAACCAACTAGAAAGAATCCTCCAGAATGTTCTCTTTCAACTTTTATAATAGAATGGAATATTACATCATATTTCAACGCAACTTTATTGTGAAACTAATTATTACACACCGCCTGATTTCGTTCCAAGTCTACCAAGTCAGTGTGTTCACTTTTGGGAGGCGATAATTTTTTTCTACAAAATCGAAATATCCATTTGCATTCTACGTTTCACACATTCCTGAATCATTTTCGTTTCTCCTCTCTACCGAGTGGAAACTTACACTTGAGATCTTTTTTTCCATATATTCTGCGGCTATGTAGCAGCCTTCAGTGGGCTGTGGGGCTCACATGATTACCAGTTCTCTGGTTTAGCCTTACCATGAAAATAGGGGCCCCCCCACACTCGATGGGCGGAGCTCCAGGAAGGCTAGACTTTCTAGTACAGGTACCTACCTTAGAATAGAAGAACCTATTTATGACTCTAGTCCATCTCTATAGAATTAAGTCTTGGTAGCCAACATCTTCATGCCATGGAAGAGGATGTATTGCTTTCAGTTGTCGGTAGTTGGACGGTTTCGGTTTGTCTGAAGTATAGGTACTCTAGGTATCCTGAAATCTACGTACTGGAACTGCAGGTTAAAAGTATCCTTACTATGAAATTCGTATGGAACATAAGGGCCTGTTGGTGGTACCCTGGCTAAAGAACTGAGATTTTCGTCCCCCTCTTCCTCTCCTTCCAATAGTTTTGCTATCTTTTGTGCACACTTACCGCTAATTCTGTCGTTTCAGCATTAGGCATATTGGTGTTAGAACAAGGGACTTCATCGATGACTTCCCTTGCTAGGTTTGTTCTTTCAACCTGGAACCATATTTATAAATAAGCTTGAAATCTCAAAATGTTTTCTGGTGTCTTTGTTGCCTTGGATCGTTTTCGTTAGTTGATCCGTCATCCTCTAGTTAGGTTTTCAGATCCCGAACTTATTCGCACGCTAATCAATCTCCTTGTCCCCTGAGGCGTCCCGTGACAAGGGCAAAACGAGACTTCTTCGAGGGCCTTGTCGTGCTCTGCTAAACTGATCTGAAAAGGTTCACGTTCAAAATGAATGACCTTTCTAACTAGGAAGCCCAGCTTCGAAGTTCTCAAGAGACCAATGAAACAGAAGATATCGCGGGTTATTTCGTTACAAGTCTGATAGCAACGCCAAGTCGAGCCGGTTTTTTGGTTTTGTGCCAAGTGGGATACTTCTAGTGAGGAGATCTGTGGATTGGAGAGCTCGTCCTTGCCATCTGGCAGTGATTGCGTCCATAACTTGTTTCTCTTGTGGATCTAATTTTGGGGTAGAGAAGCGCAGTAAGCTTCTGTTTTCTGGCGCCTTGGAAGATGGATGGTTTCGCCTCTTTTGTTAGGCGTTTGAGAATATGCATTCCCCAGTATGGCTTTTTTTCTGATATGAGCCGCGTACGATTTGTGGTTACAAGGCCTAACAATAAGCTCCCCCTTCGAGTTCTGGGCGCGTGCCAAGAAGGCGTCGTGTCGGTTAAATCTAATTTGTGCAATTTAACGGCCTGTCATTGCTGTTTACAACAAAAATAAATCCGCAGCAATTTCAATCAGTTTAATCCTAGAAGGGTAACTATGATAAATAATTATAATAAGTTTATTGTACCAAAAACAGAAGAATTCAATTACATTTGGCACATACCTAATATTGGTAATATAAGACAACTACAAACTACCGGGAAAAAAATCAACTGTTTTTCCCCAGTCAATCCGAGAGTCAGAAGAATTGACTAAACAAAAAATCTTTACATATTGTTGAAAAATCATTCAGTGAGTTGAAAAATGTGTCCAGATCGCTCCTCTTCCCTTATACATAATTGAACGATCTCACCGTTCTCACCAGTAACGATGACTGGAGGTCTTGCACCGCAATTCCGCAAGACGATATCGGCTTCTGCTGCCAGCCCTAAGAATGCTGAACTTGACCGATTCCAGCAGCTCCATTGAGTCCAGTCCAACCCTCAGCAAGTTGAACAAGAACGATAGGTCTGCACACTCTCCTCAACCAGAGAGGTACAAAGCCAAACTCTCTGCAAAGGTCACTATGATGAGTAATTTTTACTCAACGTCCCGAACATCCTCTGATTTTCCTCAGAGAGACCACGCGATGTGCTCCTTCCGAGCAAAAATACGTCGTTTTTCGGATCGGTTTTTCGAAAATGTCTCCAAGGGTTTAGATGAAATTCATCTGAATTACTCTTTTTTTTTATATAAAAATTATATCAAATATACTCATCTCTATGAAAATACTCTTGAGGTCCGTAGTTAGCGAAAAACGTAGGAAAATACCATATTTTGCGCCTACACGGGTTAGGAAAGTAGTGCGAGGCTCTGCACCCAATGTTTTCTAAACATCGTTTATCAAAAAATGAGTGAAGTGACACATTTACCAACCCAAAAAATTCTATTGAAATCCGGGGATTTTGTAACATTTACTCTTGCGCTTCCGTTGAACGCTACTTCACCGTATTCATCCAAGGATGCACTCAATTTCATCTGCCGATATTATTGTACAGAGTAGAAAGAAAACTATAAAATGATTGTTACTCCATCATCTATAGTAAATTATTTCTCTCTCAACCTCACGAAGTATACAGGAAGGGAATATGTACAGGAAGGTAAGACTCCTACTCTCACAAAAAGGGGCTCTATCGTGTTTTTTTTTTAAGGCAGTTCAAAACAACCTCGTTAGGTAGGTACTTGAGTGTTTTTCTTCTTCGATGTTGGTTGTTGGATTTCGTTCGTTGATGGTGCTTATCCTTCGAGATCCATCGCTATGATATCGGCTCTTCATTCAGGAAAACTTTTTCTACAGTAGTAGATAACCCTCTTCAGGTTATCTTGAGCTCGATCCTTGTCTAAGCTGATCCCTGCGGATCCAATCAGCGCCCTCGTCCGCCATGCCATTGTCTCATAAAAGTAATGATCCCGACTCGAGGTTCTATAATATGCCTTAATACAACTCAGTAATGTTCCATATCCTTTCACAAATTGCCGTCCTCTGATAAATCCGTGCAGTGTCTGCGCAGTATAGAAGCCTCGGCGAACAAGATCCGCCCATTGTTTGATCTCTAAGTATCTCTCAAGTAATTTTCCAGTGAGATTCCTATCTAATAAGTCTCTTCAAAGTATGTCTAACATTGGTATTAGCTGGGCTTTTATTCCATTCCAAGAGCCACGATAGTCATAAAATAATTTGCAATCACGTTGACGATTCTTAAGAAATTGAAGTAAGAAATGTGGCTGTGGATTAGATTGCTGACCGTTTCGAAGATAAGGGAGTAAGAGTGCTCGTTAATTCATTATTCGAGACCGGATTTTTATGCAGCATAAATATCCCGAATATGCCATAGAATATGTTGTAAAAACCAATAAAATATGCATTCAAAAAACGTGTAAAATTCGGGATTTTAAATTCAATACTTGAAAAGGCCACCGTATAAGAAATAATTTTGAATGAAATTTGCAATTTGCCAATATTAAAGTTTTTACAGAATACTCAACGTACCTACATGAACAGGACAATGTAAACAGCTGTAAAAGGTGCATTTTAAACTATAAGATATTCTTGTAGATGTAGAAAGAAAGCTAAGCATCAACATAAGTGATGGGAGTAAATTTTAAATTGCTCAAAATGACCGGGTCTGTAAACCTAAAAAAATTCACCCTCATCCTCTCCATTTTGACTTTTATTCAGTTTCTTCAAGTCAGCCAGCCCTGTATTTTTTTCAACATTTCATTCCACTTCCCTTCATATTTAACCCCATTTGGGGCTATGAATTGCACGAATTTTCGTGGAATAAAAAATCCTCAATTAAATCTAACCCATGCCCGAACTATGGCGCGTTGAGAACAACTTTTTGGCATCTTTACAAAATGTTATTGTTGAACGTTTACTTTTACTCTCCGCGTCTCCAATTAAAGAATCAAACTAAGGGCGACGAAGGGCGAAAAGCTCAACCTGCCTCCTCCCCATTCTAATTTTCATAGAATTTCCTCTATCTACTGCTGCTTCTTTTCCAACCACTAGTGAATACGAAGAAATGCTGGCCATAATTTCAGTTAGGTTATTCCACGAATCTTCTCATTCCTTATATCCCTCTGGTTGCCTCAATCCGCAATGCATAAAGATGAACATCGACCTCAAAGGAAGGGCGGAGAACCATTCGTACGTAGTATGTTATCAGGTCTCTTTTTACCAACAATTCCCTCAATAATCACAATACTCATCCTTCTTTTGATACGTACCTACATTTATTTTCTCCTATTCTCCGAAAATATTAGAAATGTATAATTTGGAAACTTGATTATCTCTAAGTATGCAGCATCACGAATTTTTTCCCGAATATGCATCTATGTATAGCTCGAATATGCAAAAATATGCAGTATAAAATTTAAACCAGAGCATTAACTGAAGTCAACTTAAACAATGATACAATTTTTGGACTCCTCAGAATAGATGAATAGATGCAATTTGCAGAAAAATCCGGTCTCTACTCTAAACCTCGGGGTCGATCAAGTAGGTAGGTATTAGGTATCTGAAGTTGAGATTGGCATACGTCCAAATTACTGTCTTTCAACACACTTATTGTTCATTTTTGTTTGATTAATAGTGGATTGCTGTTTGCATAATCAAGCCACCCAATTTGCTAATCGCTACATTCATGTTCTCAAGGCGTTGTAGCAAAATGCTAATCTCGATTGCGCCCCACAGCGCGGTCGGATAGTTGTGTTAGTTATGGTGCTTCTGCATCCTGGCTTCACTACCGCCTCCAGCGTCGGTTTCCCACAAAATGATAAGCTGACGTCATAAATTCTGAACCCTCCGAGAGACCTCTTAACTGGGGCCGTTCTTAATTAGACTTTGTGTTGTGTTTCAGCCCTTGTTGCTTCTCGTTAATTGAAATGAATGGAACGAAGGTTTCTACACAAGTTTGTTGGTCAACGTTGTTGGATTTTGAAAATCTTCTATTTTCTGTTGAATTGAAGGCTCTACAGCTTCCATTCGTTTAAGTTCAATTAATGAGTTGTGTATAGTAGTCATCATGCTAACAACTTACTACCTATCTATAAACATCAGATCTCTCTTACATTATACGTTCGCATAACGAATAAATTATAATCTAGTTTAGGAGAGAACGATTAGTCTAGCAGGAGAAAATTGAACTTGAGTATTTCAACGTAATGAGATACGCTCTCTTGAAACATAGGCCTTAATTACTTTTCTTCAAATTAAAAGAAAATAAATGCGCCCAAATAACAATAATTCGCTTGCCATGAACTCGGTTTCACATCTTTTAATTAAGTTTTAATCCTCTAATTGAAGAGGTGGCTTTTTCTTCAATTGAAAAAGCTAAGATATGAGAGGGTTCCATTTTCTTTTCCTTTTTTTCAAGAGCAGAAGAAAAACTGAGTCTTTCCAGACTCTGAATAAACATGACAGCGGTAGAGGGAAAATTATAACGAGGCCTCCCCTCCCTTCAATTCTAGAAATTGTTTAATGCGAATGAAAAGAAGGTTGAATTGTAAAACAGCTTGAAACTGTTTCACTTGTCGAGAGGGCCAGTAGGCTAGCAAGCAAGACTGTTTTTGCTCTCAACCCCTTTTCTGGCCGTAGAAAAGGATTTCTGCAATTCTTTGTTTCCGGGGTACTGAAAAGAGTCGGAAACTGTTACGCCTTTCTCTGGTTTTGCGAGGTTGACGCGAGTGTCTCACGAGTATGTTGCATAAAGCAATTTAAAAAAAATTGTGGTATACACAAGGGGTTTCAGCCTTTTTTTTGGTGAATCCTACCGTAAATGAACATTATATTTTGGAGAAGAACGTTGGTTCGTCACTGAATAACATATTGTTGTGACTTGAATTCTATACTGAGTATCCATAGCAAAAAGCTGGGTCAATGTGGTTCGTATACTAAATCCACTCCCTCATGTCATGGTTGGTCACCGAGCAGGATTTCCAACTAAAATGACTTTTATAACGTCTGCCAAGTGGGTGTGGCTCATAGCTTCCTTTTATTGACACTGACCCGAACAAGAAGTTTACGATCGGATTGATATTGTTCAAACATCAACACGTTCAAGAATTTTTTCCTCGCGGATGTTGACGTTTTTCACATTTTTGTACATGCGCAGTGGCTACCGATGATTCGATTGGGATGGGATTCATAGAGAATCATCGCGAGGCCAGCCTCCGACTACCATCGAAGTTTGAGTGAAATCAAGCCCTAGATCGTGATGAATCTGTGTTTGCGGAAATTCACGTTTGTGCATACGCAGAGGATCCGACAGAGCTGACATTTTTTTAGTTGGCCATCTGGAGACCAACCCACTCATTAATAATACGGTTCGTGCTTCCATTTTTCGCATCTCTAATTTTGGGGTACTCTTGTACGTTTTTATATTCTTTGGAAAATAACGTTTCTCATTAGGAAAAATCCTCCCCATTCTGGGATTGTTTTTTCATTTTATGAAAAGATATAAATTGCCCGATTTTACCTTGGGTAAAGATGTTTTTGTCATGGATGAAGAGCTCATTTTTCCGATTACTCGTAATAATCTGTCTTGAAAACGCTTGTTCTTCGGTGCTTTCAACTCCTAATTCAACCTTCGTTGAGGCAAAAGGTCGAACACAACTTCCGCTGTCTTCAAAGGTCCATCGATCGTTCACCAGCAAAGGGAAGAAAACCCTCATTTTCGTTCATCACGTCACTACCCAATTTCAACTTTCCTTTTACCACCCAATCCCCACCCCACAACTTGTTTACCTAGTTTCCCGTTCAATTGTCCACCATCGATTCATTGTTCTCCCTATAGTATTGCATAGTTTCTCTTGTGCAAGGATGTGCAAATACACCTAACCACGGTAAGACCTGAATTAGAAAAGGGCTAGAAAATTGAAAGTATCATTGAAAGTATCATTATTGAATCCCTATTGAAAGCATCGAGATCAAGTCTTAATTCTGTAATGGTGAGATCTGGTTGAGGAAGGAAGAAAGAAAAGTGGGAGAGAAAAACCATTATCGAAGACGTAGCTCTCGAGGCAGTGAGTGATGATCGAACGATTCCTGATTCCTTGGGAATCAGCCACTCCGCCTCTCTCACGGTTTTATTCTCATCCCTGCCGATAAGGGTTCAGTGCTAATTTCGTAATTCTGCAATTTTTAGATACCTACTTACTAACATCGTATTTCATAACTTCTGTGAGAGTTATTCACGATGAAACCCTTTCCTGAAATGAAAGTGAATTACTGATTCATCTCTATCCCACCCATCTCTAGGCTTGTTGCCATAAAGAAGTTCTGGTCGAATATTTATAAAAAATGACCTGATTATCAAAATTGAAATCTAATGAGCCAAATTGTAGCGGTCTTTTTGAAGGTACCTGGAGGACATAACAAATTCGATCAAAGTTTTTTAATGATCTACTGAGTCCTTGTAATACAATTGTTGTTTGTTTGTTGCAGCACATGGTGCAAGCTGCAGCAGCGGGAATGGGCTCGCCATACGCGGCGGCCCAGTTCCAACAGCAGCAGCACCAGCAACAACAGCAGCAGCAACAGCAGCAGCAAGCACAACAGCAGCAGCAGAATGGGGAAGCCCAGGCGGCTGCCGTAGCAGCAGCTGCCGCAGCTGCAGCGGCCGCAGGTGTTGTCAATGCGGCGTCGGGTGCTGCACCTCCCCCAGCACCACCCCAGATCAAATCAGATAATCCACCAACGTCGACGGCTCAGTCCAAGGATGGTACGCCGCAGGCCAACCCTCCACCATTCTCCCCTTCGCAGCAGCAGCTCAATGGAATCGAGCAGCCTCCTGTCAGTCTGGTGAGCCTATATTTTATCTACTAATAGTAGCTACGGTTAGTTCTGATTGGTAGGTACCAGCTGGGCAACCCTACCAATAAGAACTAATCATAGTCAGCCAGCTTTTAGGAATACATACAAAAAAAAAGTATCTACTTTCCAAGTTTTCATCTTTTCATGGGTTCTACCTTGTCTTTGTTGAGAAAAGAGATGTCTTCCAAATGCGCTAGCGATTTTCAAGCGAATTGAGCTGCCCATCAAATCAATACTGATGTCGTAGATAGACAGTGCATGGGTTCCTTATTGTTTATTTGTTTCTCTTCATGCTTTCGATTCATCCAGCCATGAGCTTGGTGCGGTGAAAAACTGTACTTAGTTGTTACCAGGCTGAAAGGATTATTCTATTCACCACAAGTTGCTTAATTTTGAACATTTTCATTCATATCCACTCTTCCCGTGCGCAGCCAAGTGATGGAGAAGTCGACAACAGCATGGCGTTGGTGAAGGTTGGTGCTGGTACCCCAGGGGCGACGACGACAGCTGGCGGCAGCGCGGCGATGGTTGGGCCTATCGAGCAAAAGGCGCCTGGACAAGCTGCCGGCGCTCAGGCTAAGAGGCTCCACGTCTCCAACATTCCTTTCCGATTCAGGGAACCCGATCTCAGGGCTATGTTTGGGGTAAGTACCTAAGTGCATTTACTTGTATCTTCAACTTTGAATAGTGAACAGTCGTTTCAAGGCTCTCATAACATTGGAGTTGTGCAAAGAATAACATTATCAGGTATATTAGATGTTGGGATACAAAAGTGTTAGGCACTTGAAGTAGAAGCGAACCAACAATACTTGAATGACAACGTGCGCACTTTTGCGCGTCTTACGTTGCAGCTTCGAGCAAAAATCCACACTCGTTTGGATGCAAGATGGTTAGAGCAAAGAGTTTGGAAAGAAGGATAGAGATGGCACATCACCATCAGTTGGTGAGAGCTTTTGAAGCAAGTAATTCCCACAAGGCAGAGCCTAGACTCATGGCGGAGAAGGGTAACCTCCAACACTCTTATAAAACTCATATTCAAATGTTGTCAGTGCTGATGGGGTCCCTATAAGTGCATTTTTATTTGTTAAAATATTCGAATTCGAGTGGAATAGGGCCGATTATCTGACGCCAGCTATTCAAAACTAATAAATTATTGGTGAAAGTTATTGAAAATTATTCGGATCCGGGGCTTCGATAAAGGCTATCAGTAAGCCATTGATCGTGTAATATCGATGTTAATCGTATAACATTGATACTAGTAGACATCGCAATCCCATTGGCTATGCCCCTATCAGGTGGATCGTAGGGCGGAGTCATTGGTATCTTCTTCCCCCTCCTTGTTACACCCTCCCTTTCCTTCTTTCTACACTCTTGTGCATAGAGAGAGGCGAATTACCCGCCGTGTTTGGGATGGGGCCCATGTAATTAAGATCTGTTCATATGATTTTTTTTTCTTTCTTGAACTTTTTGCACACATTTCTCTAGTGTGCTGGTCATGGTGGCGTCATACAATTGTGCTCCATACTGGTGACAACTGATTCATTTATGCCGATGATTATGACGTAATTCTATTGTAATGATTATTCTTGCTTCCAGTGATTCATGTATGTCATTTTCATTAGGTACCTATATTGATTGATCCAACATTTTGTTTTGTTGACAGCAATTCGGCGTAATTTTAGACGTCGAAATCATCTTCAATGAAAGAGGTTCCAAGGTAAACAGTCTCTCTCTTTGTGTATTCTATTACCTAATGTATTACATAAGTATTAACCTAATATTTTATGAACATGCCTACTTGAATCATTTTATTATCCATAAATGCATTATTCATTATCATTATCCAACTCCTACTTGTTACCCTCCCTCAATAAATCCTGCGATTTTTTTTTAAATTTAGGAGCCTAACTCTCTGATTCGAACAAATTGACAAAAAATTATTAATTATTGTTAATCATTTCAATAAGGTATTTCTAACCATGGAACTACACATTTCTCTATTGATTTTTATGAATTTGTGCTTAATGCACCACGCGTTTCAAGTCTTCAGTTTCACTGCGTACTTGTACAGTATCGCTACGTTTTCAGTACATGACTGTTTTTATGTGTCTCCCACCCGACGATTTGGACGACTCATTCGGTACAGTTGTATGTTGCATTTGAAAATATTGTATTTGCACAAGTACCTTTGATGCATTCCAAGGATATCAAATGTATATTATTACTGATAAATTTTATTATATTGTTTATTTAATAAAAATGTATAACTTGTAACTAAATCGGGTAAGCTTCCCTTGTGGGATCGCAGCGCACATAAATTTCTGCAAGCGACAATCCACCAGTTATTCGGCCAAATCGTCATTCTTTCTACAGAGAAAGAAATCTCCCTTCTTTGGAATTTTTGAAAATCCCCTTTTCCTATTTTTGTTTCAGTTTTATTTTGTTCATTTTCATTTTTATTTTCCTTTTCATTATTATTTTCTCAGCATTCACTCCCTACATAATTTTTATTTCTAGACACGGATCAGGTGCCGAATAGAGTTGACAATTTGCTGCAAGGGTTAGTCTTGGCTCGTTTCCCCCCCAGATTCTCGAGGAATTCGAAAAATGACAAAGTGTACGATCGTTTACCACATTCATTGTCCGATTCTGTTTGTGCATTTGTCTGTGGCACCATGGTGATAAAAACGATACTTTTTTAGCCGCTATTGTTGGTTGCATACAATACTGTACAAAGATACACCACCAAAGGCAATATTTTTTTCGTTGTTACTGCGCCTTTTTAAATGAAACCACTTAATATGGAGCTACATGCATCAGTGTCCTTAATAATTTTTCTATACTGTAAATAATCTTAATTCTTTTGTCATATCAGTCTAATAGCCTGACAGTAGGAGAAGAGTTTCAAAATTTTGGTGTTGGTTGAAAGGGGCCATTTCTGCTCAATAATCTTTGATGTTCATACAATTTTAAAACTTGGTTGCATATTCGTTGGTTAGCAAGGAAACTATTTTACGGGTAAAATTACGATACGTGAAAATTATTTTTGAGTTGCTGGGGTTTTACTAGTGGTCTATTGGAAAACTGGTAGTCTGGTGTGGAAAGCAATGCCTAACCAGTAATATTTTTTGGATTTTTTTTTTTGTAAATAAAATAAAGTAGCAGCGGATTATTGATGATTTATTCAATTCAGCCGTTAGAGTGGTAGGTACAATTAACACAGAAGAATACTTAAACATTATGAATTTTGGTAACTGTAATATACAAGAGTAGAGAAAAACGTTTATTAGTCGTAGTAGTTGCGAAGAAAGGGCAATGGAAGGATTAGTTAGGGGTCATAGAAGTGTGTTGTCTGCCAAATTTTCCGTTTTGTACTGCCATCCAGAAAATCTGCCCAATTTTACTCCTGTCCGTCCAGTCGTGTTTCGATGTTTCCTAAGTAATTCAATCTGTTTAGATCTTTATTCATCAAATTATTATCGAACGAAAATATCGTTGTTACAACCTCCCTAAACGTAGCCTGAGTTCTGTTAGATCATTGAGATACCAGATCAAAATATTGTTTGTCTGCTTAAATACCAAAAAAGCGGAATGGCTCCGATCTTCCAAAATCGTTTGATGACTTATGTGTGAAGCATGATCTTTCCTTTATACTATTTTTGGAGGGCTACGGGTCTAGCTGAAATCCAAAACACCCCAAACACTAATTTCAACGTAGATTTTTATTTATTTAGTTTTTCTCTTGATTAAAACTAGTTGTATGGTTGGTGTTGACGTAGTTAAAACCCACTCTTATTCCGTGTTCGGAGCTGCAGTTGTTTTCTCACAAGTGGAGACTCAGACCTTTATTCAAGAGTAATGCCAATTGTTTTTCCAGCTTTCTTATGCACCTTTTTGGCTGACATTTTGGTGATTGTTGTGAGTGACATTTTAGATATTGAAAAGAACGATAATATCCAATAACAATGCCGGTTGTTACGCATGACCCAACCTGTTTCACCGAATCGTTGCCATAGCTGTTTTTCCGGTATACATAAATTATTACGGGCAGTGACTGCATGCGTTAATTTCATTTCTGAGTTGATATTTTTTGTTTCCTTTCTTCATGGTTAAAAACCCGTTATTTTGGCATTTACGTTCTAGATCAATAATTGAAACCCTCCTTTCTCTTCAAGTTTCTTTCATTTTTATTTTTTTAAATTTAAGTTAATTTATTTATTTTTATTTTTTAATGAATCCATGCCATAATAACCGTAGTATCCTAATAACAATTCGAATTAATCAGTGATGCATTAGGTGGGATATCAAAGTATAGTAAAAAAAAAAGTAAAGGAATTAAAACTTCGCTACTTACCTATGTGTTCACCTCACTAATACGTGCCAGGTACAGCGTAGTCACAGCAGAAAAGCATGCAGAAGCGATTAATCTCAATTCTTTCTCTCTTCTCCTTTTTCCGTTTATTTTGTACTTCCATCTTCAACTTGTGTTGGACTGAATCAGTTTCATAATATTATTTTTCTCATTTTTGTTGTAAAACTTGCAGCAATGTATGTTGAAAAATAAAGTCAGACAAGAATCAGGTGTTTCAAACAAAAAATATCAACATGAAAGTAATTATCCTTGGATATTAGAATATTATTATGCCACTCTCGGTAACTTTTGATAATCGGGAGATAAGTTTTATCGGTTTTTGTTTCGACGTTCCAATATTGTTGGGTTGTTAATAATGTAGAAAAGTAGAGAGAAAAGTCCTACACATTTTGATACTTTTTATGGTTGTGAAGATGCTTGGAATGATTCGCTAGAGGTCTAGTTTGGAAAGAGAAGTTGGGGGCATTGCGAGAGTTGCGTGGCTATCTGGTGGCTAGAGGACAGAACTAGAGGATGTGTAGGATATCTGCCTGGTGGGAAGGGGTTATGTTATGGAGGGGGAACTCAGCTGGTTGGTACATGAAACGCCAATGGCGATGTGATCCTCACTAACGTGGTTTCCGTATAAGTATGGAGAAGTTCTAAACAATATTCCAGTATCATGTTGTAGTTCTGGTATTCAGTATGAAAATATTACTTCACTGGACTTCAATGTCGTTTGACTAGACATTTTTTCTGAGCTTGTCTGACTTTTGAGCCAAAATAATGAGTTGTACATAACATCTACAGAGCAAGGTGCGTTTTCGGATCCTAATAGCTTTTGGTTTCACAAGCTTAGCTTAGGAATTAAAGCCTGAGTGTATCCTGACACTGATTCCGTAGTGCCCGCGAGACGTTTTGAGCTTCATTTTTTTGTTTTGATTTTGATTTTCTACTTCTGTCTGTGATAATAATTTTGATGTCTGATTATGCCTGTTAGCAGCTGGCATGATAATAATGGTGGTGGCCAACCTATAATGGTTTATTCCGTGCAGTCCTTAGCATCGTCTACTTACTCTGCTCTGATGACTCTTCCATTTCGGCTATTTAAATTAACCATCATAGTTCTTATTATCAGGTCCAAAGAGCTGCAAAATTGGAAAAGAGCTCCTATTAGACTATTATCACGGGCAAATTTTATAACTGATCAGTTGCTACGTGGCAACAGGTACCTTATGTATACTTTCTGTATTTATTTTTGGGATATTTTCATAATAAATTCTACGCTTTCCTGAATAGTGAGAATGATGGTTCTCCAAAAGATCACAAATCTCCACAACTGCATTGTGGTGGTTGGAGAGTTGAAAATGAACATAGGTAGACGTTGAATAGCCGTAGGACCCCAACGATTTTTTCTTTCTCAAGTTTTGCATACGGTAACTACGTACCTATTCATATTTCTGTACGTCAGCATCGTGGTTTCTATAAACTACAAACGTTACAGTACGACTTCATCAATGAATGTCTCGGGGTTAAGCTTTTCGTTAATCGTTAAATTATTAGAATAAGGACAACAGTAATAATTTACAAACCGTGAAAGTAGAGGCTCTTTGGGGAAATTACAAAATCGAGGTCGTGACGCCCTCTATGCGCTGTACATATAGCAGTGGTACTTCAATACATTCTCCAACAATCTATGAATTAATTATCAATGAAATATTAATAAAAAGTCTGTGTGTGTCTGTTCAATGATGAACGCTCAGTTCGAAAAAGTATGTTAGCATTGAAAAATTAATGGGGATAATTATACAGCTACCTGTGTATTGTCTGGTGAAGTCTTCAAAGAGTAATGGCTCAATGAAAGTTGATTGATAGCGTCCCGGTCTGCGTAACATTTTGTTTACTGATTTACTAATACGCTCCTAAAACCAAATGAACCGCTTCTTCGTAAGGGAACTTAATTCAAGTGATTCTTCCATTTCCTGTTGCGGCCCGAACTTCGCTACCCCATCAGCTTTCCCGTTTCCCTCACATCAGCGTTCTTAGCGGATGATGTACAATCTCGTTCTACACACCTCAGTTGCCTATTGATTGGTTCCTTTCTTGAAGTAGTTAGTTTTCACTTTCTAGTTGTAATATTCCGTTTTATAAATACAGTTTCATGATACATAAATCTATGTAAACAAAGTCCCAAGTTCTGAATGTGTATTGTTCAGCCATGCCATGTAAACCCTTAGCCGAACCAGGAGGTTTTCACCGATAATGCACTGTAGTAAATATGTTCCAAGACTGTACAGTAAATGGCTGCTTACGAATTTCCACTATGGCTCGAAGTGGTTTAACCTGTTTTGTTTCCTTATTATTATTTATTTATTTTTGATTACCAATTTTGTTATTACTTTTTTGTGGAGTAGAACGGGTTTTGTCCTCACCCTTTCTTGTGCCTTTGCAGAAGACCAACAAATATTGCAATTTCCTTGTTTTTCCTCGTGTAGTTATTTTTTAATGAAATGTTGCCATCGGTTCGGTTGGGAATTCTAACAAGCTTGGTTAATTTTTTAGAGGCCTACATAATTTGTGGCAAGTTTCTTCATCTGCTGAGTCCAACCCTTAAACTTTTGTGTCACCTCTGTCCGTAGGGAAGCATTTTTTAACCTTCTTTCAGTTTTAGAATGCCTCTTATCAACCCTTTCGTTAGTTTTTTTTTAATTTGTTCATTTTCAAGTCTTTCTTTTGGTTCACTTTTCACTTATTTGATGCTTCTTGACTAATGTTTTCTTTAATTTTATTCATTCTTTTTTTCATTTATTACTCTATCTTTTGATGCATCAAGTTGTCAAGGTTGTGACCTTCTTTCTGGTAGTGTCTGGGGCCCCTGCATGGGTGCCATGTGTTTGGACTAACTCCCGTTCTGGCACCGTATGTTCCAGAACAACATTTTTTGCATAAAATTTTCCGAACCCTGATTGAAAGTCATTTTTTGTGTGTTGAGGAAAGAAAATCAACGATAATTTAAATACCTAAATGGAACACTTTTTGTCGCACTTATAGTTTGCTTTTCTTAGCTTACACTGGTGTGCTCATACCTTGTGAGCCACTACTCCTGCAACTTAGTTTGGCTTTTACTCGTGTATTTATTTTCTTTGTGTTTTTTTTTTCTTTTAATTTGAGAGATAAATGTTGAGTAAAATTTTACATTTTCAAATGAACGATAATATTGAAGGCGCTGCAAAGAAACTGTGCCCCTTCCCACGCTCCCTCTGTGCAATTTTAGTATGATATGCCCAGCAACTCTTGAAATGAGGTAAGTTCGTTTAATCTGGGCTGCTTTCAGATTTTGAATTCTACTCGCCATGGTATCTTTCTCAGTGTACTTGGACTGACTGTATTTTTGATAGGCCTGTGAATAATCACTGAATTATTAATTTTTTAAATCTTACTTGTAATTGGTGGCTTTTCAAGGTATTTTTGTCCGCATTATGCACTTGTGTGTTGTGAATTTTCACGTCATTCTGCTCAGGTTTCTTATTATAATGTTGAAGGGGAAACATTATTATTAACCTATTTTTACCTAACCATACCTTCTTACCTCTCAAGTTGTAAGTTGGTAATGATTGCCGGAGCACACATTTACTAGGTCTGCTACAGTAAATGTTATAGTGAAATTCCTTTTTAGGGGCAAAACCTTGGTGGCTTATGCATTTTTCATATTTTTTTTCATTTTTGTTGTTTGCTGTGAATAAAAAATTAGGCGGTATATTTTCATCCCTAGTCCAGGTTCCAGGACATCCCCAAAACATACATCAAATTCTACTACAGACTGTTTGAAATTCTTTCCAAACCCTGAGAATTGAGAGTGGGGGGGGGGGGGGGGGGGGGGGGGGGGGGGGGGTGTCTTAGGAACAACTATTGAAGTGGATTTAACATGATATAGATATATATATAAATGTTTCTGCTTATTTCGCTCCAAATTATGTACCTATCTAATGTATTGTAAAGTTGCAGCTGATTGGCTACCTATTTCTTTTTTGTGTACCTAGTATACCTATCTAACAAAACACTTGCCAAATTGGGTTTGAAAAAAATGGACACAATTTCAAAATCTCGTCTCTCAGTGGTTTTCAAATATCATCAGTAAAACTTCCCTTCCTCTTATCTTAACACATTCAGGGGCTTAAGCGCCCCTCCGAGTCTTTACACGAGCGGGAGGGCACTTAAGCGGCCGTCCCCCTCCCCACACCTGTCCCTGAGGAGGGAGTCGCTTCACGATCTATTCTGTACGACCCTGGTTGTCACCCAGTATACACAGGAGCTCACACC
The DNA here is from genome assembly GCA_030264115.1 of Lygus lineolaris. NCBI lineage: Eukaryota > Metazoa > Arthropoda > Insecta > Hemiptera > Miridae > Lygus > Lygus lineolaris. The sequence goes on from JAEMON010000010.1 coordinate 17,681,192, forward strand.
AAACTGTGAACTAAAACATACGCGTTTTCACGAGTGAGACCATTTTTTGTCATTTTTTGGTTCAGGGTGGGTAGGGTTGACACAATTTGGGCTCCCGCACTGAAAGTGATAACGGTATCTACTGATCTAATGTCAGGATTATTCGCTTGAATTCAGTCTTTTGTCCAGCACAGTTAGTACCTAAAACACGTTGATTTTGGAGGTGCCTTGGTCGTGGAAAACAGAATCTGTTTGCATTATCTGAAAGAACTGCCTCATTTCATCCTCAGTTTAATTAGGTGTAGGTAGGTTGGGATGGTCTGCACTTCGTGTTATAAAATGGGCACAACAGGTGTGACAATTGATGCAGAAAGGCCTTGAATGAATCACGGCTATTTCTCCCTCAATCCTTCACCCTCTGTTATCTCATGTAATTTTCTTCCGTCATGTCCAAAACCAATTCTCAAATAGAAAAAATGTATGGGTGGGAAGACTTCAAGGTCTATTCTACCAGCAATAGAATGTTCCATGTATTTTTAAACTTAATTGGTACCCCAAAATCCTAAGGTTCTGCATGTGCTGCAACCGGAAAACAACTCTTCCTATCATATTGAAGGCTTATTATTTGTACCCCAGATTATTCTATCTACAATTATCATAGATGCCAGACCTCTCAGGACAATGGTGCCCCGATTTTGAAGCATTGTTATAATATCCTTTGAAAATCCTTATAGATCCGTGATGAAACTTTGAAACGAAAAATTGAAAGTGTTTTCTTGTGATTATATTTAATGTACGAGTAGGGGACGTTTCTGTTGCACGTTTGCCCTTACCCCTCTTCTATTTCAGATGCAGTTTTTATTCATTTTTAGCCAAAAAAGAACAAAATTCTTTTTTGAAGAAACAAACTTTTTGTTATTCATAATCTTTTAGACAAATAATTTTGCAGTTGTTTACATTGCATGTTTTATCTGTGTTGCATGTAGGGGTTCGGTTTTGTAACTTTCGCAAATAGCAACGATGCAGACACAGCACGCGAGAGACTCCATGGCACAGTGGTTGAGGGAAGAAAAATTGAGGTGTGCATGAAAACCGTTACTTCGTCTGGTAGCACATAACATTTAAGTACATTATTAAAGGAACCTTTGTAACAAAAAGTCCTTTTATGACAAAGCACGACACCACTACAAACTCTCGCTTTGTGGCGCTTATCTGTAATATTCGCTCATTAACAAAAAGAGCATGATTTGTACATTGTTTCAAGTTCCGTATTCGTGATTGGTTATTACCTTACTCATGTTTGATATTATAATTCCTTGTTGCAGAATGTAAGTTACTTTGAGCGTTGCTTACATTCCCCCCCTCCAGTCGCCCTTTGTTATTGTCACAGTTTTCTATCAGAGTTTACATATATCGTAACAGAATTACATTTTTCTAATGTATTATTTCAAAAATGTTCATCCCAGTGTATTCATTTTTATTTAAATCGAGCTATATATGTACACTCACACCCTTGTCCTCTCTCTGACAAACGAAAAAAAAAAATTAATTTTTTACGATGTAGTATATTGTTCGAAATCCTCCGCTTCGTTAGATTTTCGTCAAATAACATCAATAAAGCTATTTATAAAGTAGTAATGCCTTGAGAATGATTGCTTGTTATTAGTTAATAGAGTTTTCATCAACATTTGTGCATTTTTTCTCTATGTACATGCGTGCATACCTAGTGACATCTGCCTGGATGGTATGCATGTATGTACATGCGTGTGTTTCAACTGACTGTTGATTAATAATCTTTCTCCATCTTTTCTTGTGCTGCTTTTTTTTCTCCACTTTCTATGATCGAAAATAACTAATTTTCCCTTTAGTGAATGGAAACAAAAATTTAAACTGCTTTCAAATATTGTCTTTGTTGAAGCAGTGACGGATGTATCTCAATACTTTGCTGTAATCCTTGTTAAATTTATTAAAATTCAAAGAATCGTATTACATCAAATCAAAAATTGCGACCACATAGTGAGTGTTTCAGTAGGATGGTGCCTTATTCAGCAAAGCAATGTCAAAAACTATGTTCGCTCCTACATTATTACCTACCAACATAAGCACCGGATCCAACTCTTCTCGATTGGTATAAAATTATGTTTCGAGTGCGCTGAGATTTCAGATGTTTACCAGAAAAATTGTTATTTGACATTTCTTTGCTGATGAAAGCTGTTGTCTGCATTTAGGACGGATCCTGCTATAATATGACCTTAAGTGTTTTATTGAGGTAAGAGTGAATTTTCAAGTATTTCACATTTTACCTGATGACAAATAGAACCAGTAAAACTAACTGTCGATTATAGCATTTTACAGTTGTTTTCAAACTTTGAATTACTCATCAAGTTTTGAAATTTCATTCTACGATTTCATTCTTCGTATTTAGCTATGGTTCAATGATATCTTGCTTGCTTTGAAATAATTTCTAGAACCTCAGAATAGATAATAATCTTTAGATTGGATCTTTAAAGCATAGCCTTCTAAAACCATACCTATACCTACTGTTCAAGTAAAATGGAAAATTCCTAATAATCAAAGACTTTTTTGTTGCGATTTTCAGAATTTTACTGTATCAACATTCGATGAATAAATTTTATTTACAATCAAGTTTATTCTGGTAACTAGCGAGTAATGCATGCTTGAAGTATATCACTCCGTTACAAAGAACCTTTTTTTAACTCATAGCCACGTTTTCAAATTCCGTCCAGGTGAACAACGCCACTGCTAGAGTACAAACTAAGAAGCCGCCAACCATCCCCAACGGCGGTAAGTTGCCTTTCGTACTTCTTTCAACTTCATATTATGCTTGCTGCCATTTGCTTGTACTTAGAAAATATTTGGGTTTTACTCCTGTGTTTGTTTTTGTTGTCTTCATCTTCCGTTTTGCAGTTTATGTGATTAATTTGATTGTCACTACTACCCCAATCATTCTCCCCTTGTAAAGTATGAGGTTCAAGTTAGTTGCCAAACAGTATTGCAGATTCTTGGTTAAGATGGAGGGGTATCCCCCATTATCAAACTTCCATCAAATTCAACTATCACTTACCACCACAGAGGTGTGTGAATTATAGTACTCGTATGCACTAAAAGTATGTACCTACCTATTCTTAAAAAATTACCTATTTTTCTTTATAGGGTGCGCGGGACGCCCAGCTTGGGAAGCACCTCAACCATGCCCCGATGCATCACAAAATCCTTTTTATTATTTCTCACGCTTATGATTTTAAAAATTCACCTATTTTTGTATGCTATAACAGCCATAAAAAAATACACACTCTTACTTTACGATGTGAATCATAATTTTAAGTTTATTTCATCCTGTGAATGGAAGAAACCGATGAAAACCTGGTTTTTCATAGGTTGTTTCTTCCAGTTTTCTCTGTATGGAATAAACTTAAAATTATGATTCACATCGCGAAGTATGTAATTATGATTGTTTAACATGCGTAAATCGATGAATTTCCAAAATCACAAACGTGGAAAATAATAAAAAGGATTTTGAGCTGCGTCGGGTCATGTTTGAGGCATTTCCCAAGCCGGGCGTGTCGCGCACCCTTAAGGTATTTAGTCATTTATCGTTGGTATTTATTAAAGAAATTGCATGATTGCTTGAAAGCTCATTGGTTCCTTGAATTATGTCTTGTGTGGATCTCATTAGGAAGGAGCTGCAGTAGGTAGCAAAAAGGCTGATGAGTGCACTGCTGAACAGATCATATATTATTATCTCTCTTAAACTAGCTTAATGTAAAGCTCCTTTGCTGGAAGTAACACCAGCCCACCATCTTGAGTAGCTGGGAATCAGGGCCCTGAAAGCTGGGATAGAGAGCCTGAAAAGCGTTCTGGTTGGTCATCCATTCCGGCGTAATCTTAGTAGAAATTGGGAGAGCACCAGCAGTACACATCACTCAGAGTGTTCCCCTGTAGGGATGATGGGGAGTAGTTTGATCCCCTTCCCCTAAGTTGAATTTCGGGAAGTCAATTCCCTCCCTTACCTTTTTTTACAACACTGCGTTATTTCCAAAAGTTGGTGACTAAGGGTGCTTACAGACTGGAGCTGCGCTAAGAGCAAGGGGAGGAAGCGAAGAAAACAAACACAGGTAGGCATATGAAGGAGCGCAGAGTGGGGCAACGCCTCAAGGTCGAGCAAAGATAAAGAGCGAAGAAATCAAGCCAGTTTGTTTTTGTCGCTCTTATCGCTGATCCCAACAGTCCAACCCAAAAATTGGGTTTAAATTTCAATTCGACCACCCCTTCAGCAATTTGTGCTGTACTTTTCTAGTAAGTAGTCGAAAGTCGTAATATCCATCCAAAAATATTCCTAAATATTGAAAATGATCCTTCTCGAAGTTCATCGAACAAATGATGAAATTCCCCGTGTACATGTCGCGATTGATTAATTACGTGAATCCCTTCTACTTTTCGCCCCCGAAGTAAATACCACATTCTCAATGACGGGTTTTCCGCAAAGAAATAATAATCATCCATCGTCTAGATGGACTTGAACCACACTGACTGTCGCCCCACTCTGAATTAGTCAACTCTTCGCTCCTCTCTTTGCTCTCTTCTCTCGCTTTTATCACAGCTCCATCTGTCGCTTGGAAGCTGTAACGCTTGTCTGCAATTTTAACACCTTAACAACTATCTTTCTTCTCTAACAAGTTGTTCTGTTCTCTGTGCCGGGTATCTTCAGATCAGTACACTTCTTACTTTATCTTACCTCCTTTGAGAGATTAACCAAGTCTTCACTTTATTATTGGTCCCTCTGAAAGCTTCATTCCAATAAATAATTGCTGGTTTATAATACAATTTGCCCTCTACATCCTGCACATTATCCAGCATGTCGTTTTGATTCGCTTACCGAGCAAATTATTTCTTGTTGCCAGTTACTTCGAAAAGTAATCTGTTTTTTTTTTTAAATTAAGCTTTTGTCATGACTTTGACCGCAAGCTCACTAACATTTCTTGGTTTTTTAGTTCTGCTCTCTAGGAGCGGGAGCGTCCCAAACATGGGTGAGCTCTCTGTACATACGTAACATTTTATACTACCTATTCTAATGTTGATTTTTCGTTCATTTACATATTGTGCACTGGTTGATAAAAATTCTTCACTTTCAATAAGTCCATTAAGTTGTGCTCATGCTTTTTGGCCAGTTATACGTGATACATTCTAATTTGTAATTCATACAGCAATGGTCTGTACATAATTGAAATAATTATTCGTCTCTACTATGAACAACTGAAGTTAGTTACAGGACTGATCATCCCAGATTTTGATCATTTACCCCCACCCTTGAACTACCTAGCTTACAATTTTTTTATTTCCTTGGTTAGTGTCTCATTTGGATATGAATTTTCTAATATTTACGAGTAATTCATTTTTCCGATCCTCAACATTGTACCGTTGGAACTGGTGATTTCAACATTTATGATAGGGCGTGAATGACATTTTCGAAATTTGACTCCCATATCGTTGTGAATTAAGTAATTGGCTCTTAAGTAATGTTTTCATTCTTCTTAGCTTACTCTCTGGAACTTTGTTGATCTGCATGATTTCGAACCTTTGTGCATTAATATTTATGAAGTTCTGTTTCAACTTTTTGCACTTTGATGAACATGTTTTCGTTCATAACACTTGATTGGCTGTAGGTATGTTATTGTGGAAATTGTTTCTTCAGTGATGGGATAGGTTGGGATAAATAGTTGCAACCTACACACTTTTAACAAATTTGTAACGAGAACCCCAAAACATCAATCAGATTTCTGTTTTCCCCAGTATTTCTTGTATTTTCCTCTAAGCATGCGAAATAGCATTTTAAACATATTCAGAGCGACATTCCTTCACATCAATAGTAGGACCTCAAATTGACAGAAGAGCTGAATGCTTACTAATCGTAATGAGAGAGTGATAAATCATAATAATTATGTCCAATAAATAGTTCAATTAGAATCCATATTTACTCGTATTTGTTTTGTTCCTTTTCCAGTCTGCCTCCAGTGGCCGGAAGGTAAGTTGACCTCTATAGTCAGCTTTTCTTGTACAACTATAAATAATTATAATTTCTATTATGAACTTATATTAATACACATGCATGCAACACGCTTTAAAAATTTAATAGCCTGGCATGAGTCAGAAGATATTAGACAAACATGGTGATATATAATATTTATGTGGCATTTTTATTTTTTGAAAACTAATGGGTTTTGGTAATTTAAACCACTTGTTGCTATTATAGTGCCCTGCTAGAAAGCTTCATTTTGTTAATGTTACATCTCTGTGCAAAGCAGGTCACATTAGACTAACATAAGTTACACACATTTTTCTTTGATCCTCAAACCAGAACTATTCATCTTCTTTTACTTTAGGGTAGCATTATAAATTTGATAGATGATACGTCAGAGTCCTATTTTCTTATCACAATTTGAAATCACGCGTTCTAGATGCACGAGTTTCTAGTCCAAGCAAACTTCAATTTTTCTTCTCAACCAAATTTTTTGGTGGTTCTGACTGAGTAATAAAGTTGGCCCAGGTGACATGCTTAGTAGGTTGGTTAGGTATCTAGATAACGATTTACAGACATGGCCAAGATAATCGAGGATTTCTGTTTCTGGCCGTATTTTTCAAAAGTTCGTTAGAATAAAGGAAAGCTTCCATTATTTATTTATCACCTCTTTACTTGGTTATATATTAGGAACTCTTGCAAATAATCAAGAAGGATTTTTCATAGCTATTTTTCCCTTTCCAAAAGAGATACATTTTTTTCACCTAACTTGCGGGCTCAAAAGTGGACTGAACACGATTGAAAATGTTGTCAAACTTCGACTGGAATCTTGAAAGAAGAAAGTTGCTTGGACTTGAAAATGTCAGAAGTACCAAAAACATACCTTCACTACAAGAAAATATTACTTACCCGTCTGAAAAAAACTTGCATGTAGACTTGTTTGAGAGGCGTAGTTGATGTTTTCTCTGTCGGAAACACGTTGGTCCGTCCTACTCCTAACTAGACAGTTTTAAGCTACTGCTAAGGCTACTTAGGATATCATAGTACGAGGTTTGGTTTGGCAGGGTACAAGTTGGCCACCACCTGGCCGTGGCTCGCAGCACTCTCTCGTTCCCGTCGCAGGTTGGTTCACTCAAAAAAAATCCTGTTTTGTTGTATTTTTTCGTTTTAAATTCATGTTTTGTCATTTTCATTATGAGTGAGCTTGGAAACTCTTGAGCACGTTCCCCTTGTCCGTTCCGTTACTCAGATGTTGAGTTCGTTCCGTTCATCCCGTTTTCATTATTGGAGGAATTAATACTTGTCATTCGCATAACAAACGGTGTATGTAAGTGATTGGATAAGCAGGATCTAGCAATTGATCATGATAATAATAATGATTTTGTTATGAGTCCAAGACATGCATAATCAGTAGCTTGTCACATGAAATTTGTGCATGGATTATTTATTGTAAACTTCAATGAAAAAACATTAATTATTATTGTATCAAACATTTCCGGTATGAATTAAAGCATGAGAATCTCATCATGGCATTCCGAAATTATTCATGTGCCAAATAATAAGTTTGTAAAGAAGGTGCTAAATTTTTCACTGTTTCAAGTGCATAAATAGCAGATGCGTTAATTAAAACGGTCCCTACTTCAAGATGGAACTGCTATCTGGATGACATCTGAGCTTGAATCAGTCCATCCTGGACTAAACCACTAAAAAGTGGAGAAAGAAACTTTTTAATTTCGATTTTATCCAAATTACCGAATTTATTGTCCTCCTGAAAATACCTAGATCCTACTTGAAATCTCCTTACACACCTTCCATAGTAGTTGTTTCACAAACGTCATTAATTCGTCCCTCAGTTCTTGTTTTCAAAATTGTTATTAACTCCTTCCAGTTCAACTTACAAGTGTGCAGAGACTTTGAAATCACCCTGAGTCTCCGTCAAGGATCTTTTCTGGCCTCCACGTTCAAAATTTTGTACCGGGCAGATAATGCCTGCTTCTTAACTTGATCCCGTTTCCAAATTTATCCCCTGATGTTCAATAGAAATGGTAGGAGGGGTCTCATCCTCTCCTTATATATTACAGCCCCATCAAACTGGAAAAGATGAATGGCAGGGACTCTTAATTACCTTCATTGTAAAAATCACTTCATGCTGCCTGCTGCACTTTTGAAACGTGACCTTATAGTCTGATTAATGTACCACTATTCAAGAAAGCTCTTAATAAATGCACAATTTTATCCGTGCTCAGATTGGGTTTCCAAGAAAAATTCGTTCATACCTTCAACATTCAAAATGAGCTCATCAAAAGTTCTTATTCGAATACCTACCTAATATAAAAAAGTTTTAAATTATTTGTTTGGTACTTTCACTCTTTTTGTCAAAATCCTTGATTTTTACTTAAAATATTATAGGTTCACTTATTTTACAATCCGAGTACTGTGAATGGCCAGCAATAGGGACGGGTTTTATAGGTTTTCATAGGTTATCCAGTACGGGAAATTGGTTTTCCCTGTTTTGAACTATTGGAATGTGTTCCTCACTGGATTCCAGACACGATGACGTCACAAAATCGTGAAAAAATATTTTTCACCTTTTTTTGTATTGTCAAAAAGTTTCCCGGTATAGGCTCATAGGTTCTGCGGTAGGGACACGAAGTGTTTTTCGCCAAAAACCTATTCAAATCTTCCATTTGTTCAATAGAGACAAGGTTTTTTTTTTTTTTAATTCTTCGATCCAAATATGTTGAAACAATATATTTTTTCTTAATTCATAACCCACTGACACTTTTGGTAAATTAGAATTGAAGACGTAGGGTGGCCGTCCCTTGGCGCCCCCAATGGCATCGTGCTGCTCCTGGAAAAGATGCAAACAACATAAAATAGGACCGCTATGAGGTGCCAGCAGAAACCGAGGCTTTTGAAAACAATTTAGTGTCATTATCGATGATAAAACTACTAAAAAGTGCGTGTCCCTATTGCAGACCACTCCTCCTCAAATTGTCACCTTCTCAACCAAAATAAACATTGTGATTCATGGAAACAACATGTTTGAAATCTGGCAACGGCGTTTCTCCTGTACAATCCCTAGCAATCTGTAAATAAATGTGAGAACTTACCATAAAATGTGGATGGGAGCTCCAGAAAAAGTTTTCCGTGTTTTGAGAAAAACAATTATTCGAGAGTTGATGAGCATTATCAGTCGCAGATTTGGCAGAAGATAGAATTCTTCTTCTTCTTCAACAAATATCCATAGAGAACATCTTGAGGGTATGTTTACACATGGAAGTCAGAATTTTAGTACAGCACACTACCATAGGGGACAGATAAGATCTCGTTTTTCAAATTCTGTCCCTATTGAGAAGCTTGTCCCTATTGTGGGCATTTGACGGTACTTATCCACTTGTAGCCATATTTTTTCTCCTTGTGCTATGAGGAGGGGGTACTTCTAGAATAATATCTCCATCCGTTTTCTGTGTCTGAAAGGAGTACAATAGTGTTGGAAATTTAGCATGTCCAGAAATGAGGCTCAATGGAGGAAACCGGTTTCAGAATCTTCAGATTCAACTTAGTTAATGTTGGATGTTGGAACCTAGAGAATACTGTTTCTACTTTTCTCAGTGAAGACTTCCAGGGAATGAAACTTTGAACCACCTACATAGAGTGTACCTACTAAATCGAATCACGTCACGTCCACCCCACTAACACTGACCTATTTGGAAAAGAACTTTGCATAAATTTCTGAATTATCGTAAGCCTACTATGCTCTAAGCGATGTTTATTATCTTGCTGATATTGTTAGTGAACCAGTATGCTGCATGGGGGTACGGCACTTTCCGTTTTGTTTTGTCCTATATCTTGCCCATGCCAGGGTTTCGGATTCTAGCCATAGTTTTAAAGTGTATTATGCAGTCAAAATAACTTGAAAGTGTTTTTCTTTTTTCCTTTTTCATTAGTCAAAGTTGAATCTGTGTTGCATAATTGTGTATGATGTACAGTTATTCTAAAATGTGTGTTACTTAAAAAAAAGACGCATGTCGTTCTGAAAACATGCCGTTCACTAGATTTCTATTTATTTGTGCTGTTGACATTACATACACAGACGTTCTTTTACAATATTATTGTTGGCACGTGATTAGCAAGTTAACAATAACCGACGTACATTACCATATATGCAACCAATCCTTTATTTTTCATAGCTCAAGCAACTTTTTGAGGGAAAATATAAAATGATTGACCAAAAGTAGTTAATTTGTGTTATCCTGGTGTTGTGCTAATCTTGTAGACTAAAATGCATTGGCCTTTCAATACCTTGTAACTGTCTATTTTGTGGTGGAGAATTTTTTGAAAATCGAATCCATTTATAAAACTGCATGAAATTGATGATGATAATTTTTCACCTTTTTTCAAGCCCTTATGTTCCTTTTTTTTTTGCTTTACAAAGAAAAAAACAACAACAAGCAAACAAGCCAAACAAATCGTGATTGATAGAGCGAGGGGTTGGGGTTGTCTGTTAACTTGCTAGTTGTGTGCTCGGTTGAATGAGTGTGCGAGTGTTGGTTGTATAGCTACGGCGCTGAGAGGTGCTGCGATTCAACGTAGAGCAAGAGCGGCGTTCCCAGCTGCTGGTCTTGCAGCCGCTGCAGCCTTCGCCAGACACCCTTCCCCCCTTACTGCTACAGCCCTTGGATACACACCGTAAGTATATAACGATATTTCATACGTTTAACCAGGAAAGTCAGCTTTTATACTACTCGACGAAGGCAATCCGGACAAATTTGAGTTTTCCGATTTTGATGGTTCATAATAAATTATGAGGTTTGAGGCATATACAGTCGAGCATCTCAGGTTGGAATAGTGGACGATGAAGGCATTCACTGCAGCTGGACTTTGATGGATACCTCAATGCGATACTCACAGGGCACCTACATTGCTACAGATCAGCAACTGAAGTAATGAGCTCCGACAACGCATTCTTCTGCCCGAACTACTTATCAGCTGAAATGTTCCCGTTTTCCCCTCTTCTGAAATGGCATCCTGCTAAAAAAAAAAAAAAAAAACCCCACATTTCAACTGAAGTTTTGAAGAAAAAAACTGTTGAGAAAGAAGAGCGTTTGTTGACATTGAAATCAAAGCAAGATGGTTATAATAAGGCAAAAGCGGCAATATGGTAGTAACGAGAAAATAGGAATGAGCAGTACAGCCAACTTACCTAGCGTACCTGACTTCTCTGGGCTGTGGCTAAGGACTGATCACATTGGTCTTTGAGATCATGGGTTCGAGTCAAGGTCACAGCAGTCCCCCGTCCCCACCTAGGGCAGCAAGGCAATAGGTACAGCGATAGATACTGGAAACCCGATCTCGGAAGTCGACTTTGAACGGCTGGGAGGAATGAATGAGCTGGTCACTCGTCATCTTCGTACAGGTTCATACCTGCAGCTGGTCGACTGGCCCTAGTCCCTTTTGGACTGTCGCGCCATGGGGTTTTGTACAGCCAACTTACAACACAGAAATCCCTACAGGGTTTTTGGCAGGGATTGATGAAGTAGTTTGCTAGTTTTTCGCCGGTAGGGCTCAATGTCGGAGCTCAATACTTCAGTTGCAGATCTATAGTTGTTGACAATCAGTCATGACATATGTACTGAACTTCTTCGCTGCGCTTCATCCGTTTCTATCAGTTAATTGAGCCTTAAATTATACTCTTTCTGATACCCTCTTGGTTTTTGTTTCTTATAAATCCGTTTCTCCCGAAAAACTAATTAAATAAGGGTCCGAATCGTTCAAGTTGGTATTTACAGTTTCGTCATATATTCCAGTTCCATTTTTCATATCAACCTACTGTTTGATCCTAATTCATTTATGTGAAATGACTTGGATGTTACCTATTTTAGTTTTCGCGTGGATACAGCTGTATTTCCTTTCAGCTAGAAATACCCCTGTGTCAGAAAAGAGGTGAAGGTGGGCATTGGGTCTTTGGTTGGTGGGCAGGCGACAGGCAATGAAGAATTCTACCATGGGAGGGGAGGGACATCTTGTAGGCAAACCGATGGTTACCTATTTCGAAATTCGTACAACCAAAAAACAAGAGAGCTATTTACCTACCTAATAATTATTTTTAAATTGACCATACTTATACGTAAGTAGGTATGTTTTCAAGAAACTAAATCAATTTATATTTTTCAAAAACTCCATGAATATTCCAATTATATTTTTCATGAATATTCCTATTATATTTTTCAAAAACTTCATGAATATTCCAATTTTATTGGACAAAGGAATATTCCAATATGAATATGAATGTGGAATGGAATATGGGAACTCCTGTGGTCACTAAGAATTGCTAATTACTAAAAATTTGGAGAATAGGGATGGGAGCCACTACAACTATCACATCTGGTGGAGTTGACCTGTTCTCTAAAGGTTGATCGGAAAGTCGTGACGTGTTCCCGTCGTTCGATTTTTTGTCTACGTTTGATCAGTTCCTGAATTCACCTTCTCTTTTGATTCTGAGTCAGACATTGGACGACTTGTATTGCACTTCTTAGATATAACGTTGAATTCACCCGGAGATGCTACAATAATAATAGGCAATAAATTATTATTACGTCTGACAATCAGTAATGATAATAATGTGTGGCTTTTGAAATTTGTGTTGACTTTGGCAATTCTGTTACCTACAGTACATTAAGTGATACTCAAATGAGAGCATTCGGTGTTCTGACAGCGTACTACGTGTATCGTTGGAGTAATATCCAGAATATAACCAGAATATCCCCTTTGAAACCTTGTTCTCGTGGTTTTTGCTTTGGCAAGCTTTCAGTGTTACGATTCAGTGTTTTTTATTAAAGTTCTTGGTTTGTTGTGACGTTATCATGGATATCTTCGGCTAATTCTTTTATGATTTTCATGATACATCCTGACTTGTCATTCATACTTGGATGCTTCAATAATTACTTGCATCCAACTTGATTCTTAAGTAGTTTCCATTATTATTTATTATCTATCTACGCTAAAACTTTTGGATCTCCTGGCAAAGTCATCCGTCGATCCAAAAACCTTTGATGCCCAAGCATTTACCATCAAAGCTTGTGCGGTCCTAAGCATGTCGCACCTGATTATAAGCTAACTAGACCAGGTTTGCCAATCCACACGGCGCGAGAACAAGGTTTTATTTAATTTTAATGTAGGTAGTTCTTTATTACCAATACCCCGTACACATTTTATAATATGATTATTCCATCACAACCGATTTCACAATGCTTATCCTAAGTGCCTACTCGACACTAAAAAAAAAAACCCTGAAACGAGGGCTATCGTTTTATGAAATTCGAATCATCTTCGATTGGCTCCCAGCATTATTACAGCATTAGGTTACTTTCAACAATATTATACTTAGAAAATTATAGTTAGCTCTGAGTAACCATGTTGGTTGGCTTTAGCATAAATGTAGGAAATGAATATTGTAATAATAAATTATTAAGCCTTTAAGCACAAAGTCGGCATTCAAGTCGGTATGATTCTGTTTGTATGCGTGGATTTTTAGGTATAAGTTATTTTACATTGATTCCAGGACCTGGCAGGTTGCATGGTATATGCATATCTCAAAAATGTTAGGACCTCGACTAGAGATCAGACATTCAATATTACAAATTCATACTGACGGATACGATAGTTTACCTGCCAGATTCTTGATAGCAACTCCTCTTTTTTTTCGTTTTTTACTCTCCAGGTTCATCGGCATCCCAACATCAGCTGTTCATTCCTCAAATCGAGTATACACTTGAATTTCCTTGGCAGAATGAGTGAGAGTGGAAATGTCTAGGTTTTGCAACCGGCATAGTTTTCCTCATGGGACCAACAATTTTGTAACCTGTGATTTCACTTTGCCCTTGATCCCACATGAACTTTGCGTCCTAAGTTGGTAGGAATTTCAACAATATTGGAACAAGATCACTTCAATCCGGTATTTTTTCTTGAGACTCCCTGATAAAATCTTGAACAATTGCCTGACGCTATTGCTTGACCTAATTTGTAATTCATTGTAGCTTTTATAGTTACAGAATTTTTTTCTGCGTATGTAATTTGTTTGTAAGTTATTTATACGAAAATAACTTACTTAGGTGAATCTCAAAAGGAGTCACGCTACAGCACTTAGCCAGGTGCTCTGTGGTTTTATGAATAGATACTTAAATTCCTTCATAAATCAGTGTCCTGGATTCGAGTCAAATCAATTCATTAAGGCTTTATCTCATGAGCGGGTTTTCAGCTTTTTCTGAGCATTTTTCCGGCTGGAAGTTGAAGAGGAAGAACGGCCCTTTTTCTGATTTTTCCCAAGATCAACTTTTCCACCCCCATAGAAGGGTTCACATCCTTGCGGAGCTTTTTTCAGGTCTCGGGTAGATTTAGAGCACATTCTAATCTTGTCGAACGCCATTTTGTCCAAGAAAAATAGCTGACAGGCAACCCTTGGAAAAGGTAACAACATGGAAGTAGGAATATAATGGAAGCGCCTTCACCCTGGCAGTTTTGTGACCACTTCGTGTTGGTGTTTGATACTGTTTCGGCAGATTGCCTACTGTGTTGGAAGGCGCCACCATACTAGTCCTACATTATTTTGATGTTATTTCTGGGCGGAATTTTTCAAGATTGGCAACATATTTAGCAACTTACGTAGAAGATCCTGAAAAGAAACAAGAAGACGAGGGCAGGGAACCCTTGGAGAAAATTATGATGGTGAAAAAAAATATCCAGACAATTAAGACAGGTAACCATGCAAAAATTCTCTTAAATAGTTAGAACAAAACTTGGATAGGTAGAACAAAAATATAAAGTAGGAAATCTTGGGGGGGGGGGGGGGGAATTCCATAATATTCTAAGAACTCATCAGGAAACTGGATTTTTCCTATACTTGCCTGTGTAAACGGTAGCTTCTTAGGCAGATTGCCTACTGCAGTGTATGGTAGTAGGCGCCGCTCGAGTTTTGGACACAGCTGAGCGGGCAGTTTTGGCAAAACGTGAAAACCGGACGCCTCAAACTTGTAGTGACGTGAGAGTTCCCATACATACTAATAAAACTGCTTGTCGCCAGAATGCGCTGCATCTGAAGATTTCAGCCTGTATTCCTCTTCAACTTCCAGCTGGAAAAAATTTCATTAAGAGACCGCTCGTGTGATATGGCCTGAAAGGGATAGGTTAGTCTATAGCTGTAATACTATATTTGCGAATGATATTAAAAATCGAGAATTGACGCAAATTCCTCACTACTGAATCTGTTTGGTTGTACACTCTCCTCCAGTCCAAGGCTATCAGGGTGAAGTACTTACTAACTTACAAACCTTGATAAGTTTGTCGTTAGCCTGCAGGTTGGATGGTTTATCTTAACTAACTTGCTGCAACTAGTT
Source organism: Lygus lineolaris (assembly GCA_030264115.1). NCBI lineage: Eukaryota > Metazoa > Arthropoda > Insecta > Hemiptera > Miridae > Lygus > Lygus lineolaris. The sequence goes on from JAEMON010000010.1 coordinate 17,696,603, forward strand.
CTGTCAATTAGGTATCGTTTACCCATGCAAAGTGAAATCATAGGGGTTGGAGAAAGATGGTCCATTTCAATGCAGTATGGAGAAAGATGGGTTTAACGAGAATAATCAAGAAGACCCCTCCATTCGAGCTATAGTTAATGTTGTATATAAATTATGTACCTCCTATGTTGTGTGTTGCATTTTTGAATGAGCCTGCGCTGCATGGTTCACATTATGTGGCTGTGGTGAGAATTGCCTGGTCGCTACCAAAAGAATTATCGCTTGAATCACTATTAATCAACTAATTACTGTATCCGACATCTTTTTTTCGTTTCGTAGAAAAGCACATTCGTACTTTCATTGTCTTGTTGGGTATATTCTGACGAAGCTTTTTTTATTTTCTGTGTTGGGGTATACATAATTTACCTCCTAATTTTTCTCCTTCGCTACAGTTTGAAAGCCCTCACAATATTGTAGAGTGGTCTCTCCTCACAACTTTCATCTGTCTCTATACTCTACTTACATTAAAACGTGAATACACGGTGATGTACTTGATGTACTTTGGCCTGTAAAACAGGCAACTTGTGAAAAAAATCCTTCTTATGTTTCAGTGGTGTGTACTATGATCCCATCTTGGCAGCCCATGCTGCGAATGACAGCAACTACAGACTTCAGGTAAACAATATCAAGTCTCGTCAAATTGAGTTTGGTTCAATCTAGTTTAGATACTTGCCTTCTGCGATCATATCAAGCAGTGGGATTAAATGGGACTGCAAAACACATTCAATACCTATCAGACAAATGTGGGACTTGCCTGGTTGATTTTTATTTTGTAATTTGGAAGATCTTGTTGAGGGCTTTCCAAAAAGGTGCTATATGAGGGGTATCCGACAATTGAAAATTACCGAAAATGGGATTTGTAATTTTTACCTAACTGACGTCACCTGCCTGGGCGGGTCCCTCAGCTCTGTTTTGTGGAACCTAAATGAAGTCACACGCTCCCTTTCGCTTTTTCTGGTCAAACCAGTCGTGATTTCATCCTGAAAATTTTCACCAGGGGTTTCGAAGGTCGCAGAATCATATTTTGAGTGATATTTTGAAAATTTAGAGTCAAAAATCGCTTTAAAAAAAACGCGTTTTTGAGGTTTTCGGTGTAAATAACCATCTCAAACATAGAAACATAAATGGTATATTCGGAATCAGCGTGAAATTTCCTATAAGAATCACCCACCAAATCGGTTAAAATCATTCTTTGAAAATTCGCTCATCAACTCATGCTGCATGAATAAATGGAACTATTTTTCAACTCCAGAAACCTAAAAGAATCGCGAGTCAATACAACAGTAATATCATCCTACTAGGAATTCCTAAATTACGCTCTCTCCCTTGTAACATGTGTCGAGGATCGTCTTTGAACTACCAGAACGATTCAATTATTTCCAAATTATTAATTTTATTGTTGAGGTGCTCGAACGTTTGGCTGATTTGATTGTTTGTTTCTTTTCTTATAGGGATTGCTGGCAGCAGGAAATATTCCAGGCATATCCCTTGGATTGAAAGAAGACCCGGTGAGTACATTTTCAACTGCCATGTTAGAGGTTTTTAAAAACCCTCACCCTCTAACCGTTTCCTTCTTATTCAAATCCAAAACCTTGGGGGGGATTTCATCTTCATCCTCATTTTATTCCTCTCCAGCTCCTCATTGGTTCAATTTTTGTTTACTTTTTAATCATTATGATTCGTTGTTCATCTTCCCCTTCGTTGAAGTTATAAAATGAAATATTATAATGTTGCAGGGGTCGGGGGGCACTGCCGCTGAGGTATACAAAATTTGAATTTTTGCTAGATAATTTGGTTTTCTTAGACAAACCTTTTGTTTTGTTTATTTAACAAAACCAGGCCCTAAGCCTGGACTGTTGTGTGGTGCCGTGCTGTGCTATCATTTTTAGCGTTCTTTTAGAATTTGGTTTTACTACCTTCTAGCCAATCAACTATGTTTTTGGTGGAGTTTAATTTGTAGAACCAAACAGAACTACCAGTTCTACCAGCTGAAATTGTTTGTGTTGGAAATATCTGTTTTATTTCATGTTTTATTGGGGTGTGCTTTTCAAAAGTATTGGCTTGATTGAACTAATTCGTCCTTATTGTCCCAGAAATCACATCAAAACATATAATAGTACCTGGTTCATAGTAACTAACTGCTAACTATTACTAAAATTGGCATATTTTCACGTTGTGCATTAAGTTTTGCTT
>JAEMON010000010.1:17715423-17729786 GCA_030264115.1 Lygus lineolaris
CTAGTGTCTCACTTTACACAAGTTACCTAGTGGGTACCGTCCCTCCCCCGTAGATCCGCCACTGGCTCAACACTAGGTTGATCAATGGCGCAGGTTCATCAAACATGCCCCCTTGCTTACATCTTATGTTACTCGGTATTGACCAATCCAAACCACGTAGGTACCTCTCACTTTTTCTGCTCCATACCGACACAAGTACCAGATCCCCTCAGAGCTGCTTCTGAATCCATCTTCAATAGTTCAGTGGGAAATAAATAAAACGAATATGGCGGACGAGCCGATTTTATTCAAATTACAATTTTAATAAAATAAAGAGTATTTTTTTCAGTTACTATTTGAATAATACAGAGATACAAATGAGGCGGCAGTGCTTCAATCTACGAGTTAATATCAAATATAGAACACTGCAGTTATATAATGTAGTATGGAGATTCCAATACAAAATACAATACCTAGATTATTTACATCAGATATGAAAAAATATGAACTATCTTAATTATTAGCTAGGTAAATACAACTCAGTTTATACATATTTTTAATTTGTCTTGAACAATAAATTTGTTCACTAGGTACCTAATTATACACACCGGATAAATTTACAACTTTACAGTAATATTTACATCATGTACCTAGGTACTAATGTAGATAAGGACAGGTGATAGCAGTTCGAAGGTGTTAATATCTGCCACTTATAATTTTCCATATGTTGCTGGTAATACGGTAGAGCCATGTCAAAAACTGGGACACCCTGAGAAGTTGTGAACTGAATCATTCAGAATGGTAGGTACTGTCTTTATCCTGCGAAATGATCAAATTGTCCGTTCACGACGGGTATGCCATGTAGAAGGTAGAGAGATGGACACCCCCCCCAAACCTGTAGCGAGAGACGAAGGAAACACCAGTTTACTATCTGGAAACTTCGAGGAGTCACTGAATCGCCCCTGTTACTGCCATGTAGTTTCTTGATGAAGGGGAAGACGAGGAGTTTGGTGACCCAGGATGGGGACAGGGACAGGTCAACTCGGCACACTCATTGTGAATGGACGCATGGAAGAAGGAGAAGGAAGTTCCACTCAATGTAAAATTTCGTGTGGGGAAACTATCCCTACTTCTACAGCAATCTAGCGGGTATGTGAGGAACTAGAAATATAAAAAGATTTAAAAAATTCGATTATTCTATCGATATTTGCATTGTGTCATTTCCTCAATTGATATCAAGCACCCTCTACTCCCGAAGCGTATGAATATTTCTATGTTAAGATGAATATCGTCGTTTAAGCAGCAACATGCTATAACTCAGTTTTTGACCAAAATGAGTTAGAGGTCAATCTCTATTCAAATTGTCCCGCCTGATCTACTCGTGAAGGTAGTTTTGTGAAAAAACCGCTCGCAGCGCCAATACTGGCAGTTTTGCCAAGGTGATACAATTCAACTTGGTTATCAATATGTGATAAGTCAGCTGTTTGCGCCTTTCAAAGGAAGATGGACGAAGACTTACAGTTTCTGGAGTTATCGCAAATTGTCACTGGCAATTTTTTGCCTCTCTCATGAAAAGCTGGGGAAATTTAGTTCTTTCATGTTGCTGCTTAAAAGACGATAATATCCCCCTCAAGTTCCAGGATTTTGGTGACTCGGGAACAGCGGGTCCCAAAATCATGTGAAAATGGCGGATCATGAAGAATCACAGACAGGGAACAAAAATGGTTCAGAGAGATTTAGAAACGTAAGAAGCAAGTGGAAATGTTGATTGGACAAAAAATCTTTTCATTTCTTGCACAATTCCTCGCTACCTTTGGTAGTGAGGAAGCAAAAATTGTTGAAAGGCAGCACCATGGTTGGGGAGGGACAGCCCTTGTGGTTATTACTTGTACTAAAAGCTTCATCTCGTCGGCGCTAGGGTTCGGGTTTGTCGAGGAAAAAAAAAAAAAGGCTGCACGATTCTGACTATCGAGTGGAACTTGCTTCTCCTTCTTCCATGTGAGAACGCAAGAAAATTGGAATTACTTCGCATCTACGAGTACATTGGCAGTGTTTACTTTCGAACCAAATGAATAGTTTTCCTTACTATTTACATACAGAATGACGAGTAGAGTACCTACTTTACAAATCCAGACTATATATTGAGAACGACAGGAATACGGGTGGATACAGCTGTAGCACAACAGTTTGCATACCTAGTTGGACCTTTTTGAGAGATTCACATTTATATCCACGTATGGGAGGTTAGCCAACATGGGGAAGGAAAAGCGGGGCTACCAATCCCCCACAAGTTTCTTACATAATAAAGTAATTAATACGGGATTCATTGGTCATACCTAAGACAAAGGCATCTTTGCCTGGACAGAGTAGCAGAAACCCTCTCTATTTCCACATAACAAATTATTAGTCACCGAAAGAGGGCGTAAGTAAGGCTTGTAAAAGCACATTTGGTCACCTAAATACAAAATTATGTAGATAAATATATTACAATTCAAAACGACTAGTCTACAGTAAAGAAAAAAATCATAATGCCCATTACAGATATGTATAATGAAGGCATGTTAGGTACAGTACAAAATTTACAAGTTTAAAGGCACCCAGTTCAGGAGACTTCAGTGGCAAACCACGATACTACAGTCCGTGTCACGGAATAAGGTGGCAAAGTGAACCTTTGAGGGAGAAGCAGCCCACAATGGGGAACTCGATTTTGAACGCCCTGCTGCCCTTGTTCAGCTGACATGGACTTACCTAGAGGAAGTTTTATACGAAATTGCATGCTGATATCAAATATACTATATATCGACATCCAATCAATTTTTTCCTGAAAATAAGGTTTTGAGCGTTATCGGTTATTGTGGGCCTTGCGCACACGCTAGTAGCAACAGAATCAAACTACAATGCTCCATTTCTTCTCTATGCAAGTTTGTAATAACCTTTAAGTTAGAAACCTATCCGTCACAGAGCAAAACCCTGGAAGTTGCTGAGACACAAATGATAAGGGCAATGGTTGATAACGTACCGGATTTTACATCCGTATGGCGTTATCTTTTTTTTCTTCGACATACAGGATTTTGCCTCCACCTTTTTCTCCGTCTCCTGGAAACTTTCAGGTTCTGAACTTACAGGCTATTGCAATTCAGCTGTCAAGATTAATTCAATTTAAATTCTTCATTGGATGACGCCATCTGCAGCTCTCTAGGTGTGTTCTTTCGATTTTTATATGAATTTCAAAATGAATTGAATCAGTAAACAAAAAAAATCAACATACTATCCCAAGGTAGGTAACAGTTGATTGTACTCGTAATTTTACTTGTCCATCTTCAATCTTTTTCGACAAAATGTTGAGCATAAAATGGGCCACAACCTAGTATGATTTTTAGACATTAGGAAATTATGGATAGTGAATTAGATAGCTAATAAACTAAATTCAAACAACTTTGAAATTAATTCGAAAATTAAAAGAACACGTCTACAACTGAGCTGCAGTTGGTCCCATTCGACGCAGATCGTTTTTTGATTGGAGTACATCAAAGAGTTTAGAAAGAAGGATGGAGGGGGAAGAAACCTAGGACTCTGCCCTATGCTCTGTCTCTAGGGGGCCACTTAGGGCCAATGGGATGCAACGTCTGCCAGTATCGACGTTATCCTGTATACTATTGCTGGCTTATCGATAGGGTTTATCGGAACCCCGATAATTTTTAAACTCACTTCTAATTGATTAGTTTGGAATAGCTCCCGTGATATTTCAGATAATCGACCCTATCCCACTCAATTTTAACGAAAAATGAAATGCACTAACACGAATCCCATGGGCATTGGCGGAGGTCAGACTTAAAATGAGTTTTATAACAGGTATAACAGGGTTGGAGGTTATCCTCCTCCGCCATGATACTAGGCTCCGCCTTTCAGGGATAACTTGCTTCAAAGCTCCGATTGGCAGATGGTGACGTGCCATCTCTATCCTTCTTCTAAACGTTTTGGAGTGCAAACCAATGGTTTGGGGTAGAAAAAACGCTTGTGATCGCTGTGAATACTATACTGGCATGCTGGCTGGTGTAACCTACCGAATTTATTTCATGACACGGACCACAGACTAGTATCATTGGTGGCAAAAAAGTTGTCCCGTCTGTTAGATCAGTCATGCTATAAAGACCTGAATACTTCCATTGCACAAATAATCAATATCACTTTGGTTCAGACACATTGGTTTCTCTCATTATTGGACTATTTATTCATGATGAACATGTTTTAAACTTCAAGTATCTAGGTACCACCATAGTTTGTTGTACCATAATCGAGTGGCCTCTGATCATGAGAGCTCACCATAATAAATGGCTCTTAGTGCACGTCCACTAATACTGGCTTACTGTTGTAACTTAAAAGGCCGTAGACAAATTAAAAAAAATAAAATAAAAAACGAAAAGACAGCCGTGCTTCTGGAGTCATTCATATCTTAGGCATCAGTTTCATGACATGGAAGAAGGAGAAGGAAATTCAATGAAAAATGGGAGTAGGAAATACCTCCTACTTCTAGAGCGATCAAGAGGTGATGCGTAGGAATGAACTAGGAATGAAAATAAATTAAAAAAATTCTGGAGTATTTCAAGAACTGTGACTTGTCTTATCAATTACAAGCCCACTCTTTAAAGTGTGCTTGTAATATTATTATGATAACACTGAAAAGTATATCCCACTCAAAAAGCCCCCACAGTCATGTTGAAATGGCGGATCTTGGTGGGTAAAAAGTCGTTCAAGGACAGGGGAATGCTGGGAGAGGGAAAGGCTTTGTGGTGATTAGTTGTAATAAAAGCTTAAGCGTGTCATCACGGGTTTAAAACAAAACGAAAAAAGGAACTTTCTTCCATGCCTATGAGAAAAAATGTAGGGTACTTACAAGATGATATCTTATTCCTTCATCTGGTAAGGTAAGATAGGTACTACCCACCTATAATAATCAGCAGATAATTCTTTTGGCCAATCACTTTACAACAAGTCCATCCTGAACCGCGCCACTGCTTTAGTCCCTTTCCACTCTTAGGTTTAGAATTTCTTACTTAAATTGGACCTATTCCGCACAGGTTTTTAGCCCAAAAGGACTAAATCGAAATAGAAAATGTCTAACCTTGAGTGGAAAAGGACTGACCTAATTGGGAAAAGCCTACTAATTTCGGAAATGCTATTTATACAGAAAGTCCCAATTTCTGTACCCATCATACGTGCCACGTAGTTAGATATAACATTCACAAAATATGGGTCGTTGCGCACTCAGAAGAGCAAATCAAGATCACACTACTTTTTTCGTGAAAATATTACATGGAATTTCAATCTGAAATGAAACTTGGAGGTACCCATTGAAAAACACCCATTAGTGTCAAAATTACAACTCTTTTATGTTTTGTTTTCTTCAAATTTTGACGAAAACAGGGTACCTACCCAGTATGTGTGTAACCAACTCAAAGTGTTGATAACAGAAATCAATTAGTACCTAACTAATTTCCTGTCAACCACCAGACAGCTATGATTATCATGTTCCAAAGATTTACTGTAAAATGCGAATCTGTCCAATATACATGTTTTTCTTCTTCTTCTTCCTAGCCAATAACAAATTCGAAAGTTTTTGTAAAGAGTTAGGTGGGGTTACTTTGCTAACAGGACATCCTGCGTGTATTAGGTAGGCAGTGGAGTATATGAAATCCATGAAAATGTGAAGCCTTCTGAATTAATCTACCTACGTAGAGCACGATATCAGTTAAATAATTGTGATAAAATGAAATAAACTTACATCGCGAAAACCCCTACTGCTCCAACCCTCTCAAGTCTGACCACAAAACATTGAAGAAGCCGATGTTTACGGGTAAACATGTTTTCTAGTGCAACTGAAAGACGAGTCAGGGAAATTTTTCAAGATCTAGACGTCTCAAAAATATTCAAGGGAGTACTTTTTAGTGGAAATAATTGGGCCAAGAGAGGATAGAGGTGTAGAATTTTGAGGTGCAACGTCAAGCACCAGACTAGATGCACACAAGTTGTCGAGAACTTACTAGGAAAAGGTTAGGATTTTCGTAGAGATAAGTTAGGTACCCATCACATTCATAACAAAAGATAATATTGAGTCATAGAAGTCAAATTTGTCATGGAAGTTTTATAGTAAGTATCTATCAGTACCAGTGTGGGGCAAAATGTATTTACCAATGACAAATGAAAAAATCAAATAATTTGTTGGTTATTAGAAGCTTCGAATAACGAATAAACCCAAAATAATTCGTTATTCGAAGATGAAAAATAACGAATAGTTATTCCTTATTTTTTTATTCGAAGCTTTGAATAACGGATAAACCCAAAATAATTCGTTATTCGAAGGTGACGAATAACGAATGATTTATTCGAATGTCATTAGAATAGCTCGAATTATTTGAATAATACAAATAATTTGAGTCCTACCAGTACCAGTGATGTGCAAAATGTATTTACGAACAACGAATGAAAAATTCGAATAATTTATTGATTTTTCAAAGCTTCGAATAACGAGAAAACCCAAAATAATTTATTATTCGAAGATGACGAATATTATTCCTTATTTTTTTATTCGTTATTCGAAGCTTTGAATAACGAATAAACCTAAAATTATTCTTTATTCAAAGATGACGAATAACGAATAATTATTCTTTATTCAAAACTTCGAATAACGAATAAACACAAAATTCGAAGCTTCGAATAAGGATTAAACACAAAATTATTCGTTATTCGAAGATGACGAATAACGAATAATCTATTCGTTATTCGAAGATGGCGAATAACGAATAATTAATTCGTTATTCGAAGATGACGAATAACGAATAATTTATTCGAATGTCATTTGAATAACTCAAATAAATTGAATTAATTTGAATAATTTGACATGCGAATAATTTGAATAATCCGAGTCATACGAAAAATCGAGATCTATTGAACTATTTGACAACAATGAGTTCAGTTTGAGTCAATCATTTATAAGAAATATATCGTTATCCAAAGATGGCAAATAAGTAACGAATAATTATTCGTTATTCAATAGCTCAAATTATTTTAATAATCCTATTAATTCAAGTCATTCGAAAAATCGAGTTCATTTGACAACAATGAGTTCAGTTCGAGTCAATCAAGTTCATTAGAAAATTTTGAATAACAAATAAATTCGTTATTTTCGAACAACGAATAATTTAGGATTAGTTATTCGTTATTCTGAATAACCCATTATTATTCGAAGGTGCCCAACACTGATACCTACCAAACCATTTGTTTCTTGCAAAGTCAGGTCAATGCATGTTGATTGCAACGAATGGGTTTCAGAGAAAACAAATAAGTTATTGTTACAAATTCCAGCAAATCGGGGAAATACCAATATTTTGGGTGACACTCAAGTCAGATTTGATGGGTTTGCGTTTGAAGGACAGAATAAATTTGTTTCTCAAGTCGATATCCAAAATGGAATTTTGCCGAGTACAAGATACGGCTATTTCATGGTTCTTGCAGAAACGATACTAGTGATGTCTCCGATGTCACTGCCATAAATGTGATTAGGCACAGGTACATTTATACATGTACATAAGACTTCTATAAGTACGGTACTTATGAGTTTACATGACCTTGATTGAAGGTTTATACCAAATTTACGGACAGTATCGAACCTTTCTGTTCAATATCGAAATTGCAGGTACATTGCGTAGGTGCCGGATTAGCCCACAAGGATATTCAGAGACCAACATCATCGAGTCTTACGGCACACCTACTTTTTTACAAACCTGTAAAACCTAAGAAGTGATGTTCGTTCTATTCACTTAACATAAATTCCAAGAACATTCTCAATTTTAGGGAAGTTATTGGCTCACCAGGGCATCGAAGTCACACGTTGGGGACGAAAACGGGCAACTAATTTTGAAAAATCACGAAGTGCCTCATTCAGCCAATATTTTTAAAAATCGACTTACGCACTCTGACCTGAGATTCATCCGGTCCACAACGGCCCGAAGCCAATGGAATGGTTTGTGTTATAAGGAAATAATATGGCCCCGTCATTATTGCACGAAATACAAACAGGTTATCATCATTGCAACATGAGGGATTCTAAATTCCGATGAAGTATCGTGTCTTTTACGGCATTGAATACAACTTTTATGTTTTCAGTATCTACGGCTGTGGTGAAATGATAGAAAAGGGATTTTTTGGGGTCCCGTTTAGCTGAGCGGAAGTACTCGAGGAGAAAATCTTGCACATCTTTGAGTTCCTTCTCGTTGCCGGCGAAATCGGGGAAAAACCACCGAATACTCGTCTCTCCAGACTTGAGTTTGCTCTCCAGAAGGTCCGTTTTGTTGAGGAAGAGAATGATTGATACGCCTCGGAAGATCAGGTTGTTGACGATTGTGTCGAAGATATTCCGAGACTCTTCAAGTCTATTTGTTTTTCTGTAAGAAGGTTAAATGTCACATAATTAGTTATGTAAAATAAAACTAAGTAAAAATGTGAAGTAAAATAAACAACCATTTCAAGCTGGGTCTGCTCATCCTTTAAAGTCCGGCTTCCTTTAAAGGAAGGATCAGAATTTGTTCTGATGATTCTATCAACGGCTACTCATTGTGTGCAGAAAGTATCCCTGATGGCCCGATGTGAAAGTACTGAGATGTGCGGTCCCAGCATGGACCTATCCAGAAATGGTCCAGGTATCTGCAGAGTGAAAATGCGGCGAGAATTTGGAATTCTGGGGAAATGAGGGTGTGGCCTTATTTCTTTCATACCCTTCGACTAGGTGCCGTAGCTTTGGAGGGGTCGCTACCCTCTCAATAGAGAGTTTTCGCAAGCCAACATGTGACGATAGTGAAGGAGGCCCGGGACAATAACCTACAGCGAGCATATGACGATGCTAACCGCCTCCTGGAGGGGGGCCTGGCTGATAAGGAGGTGGCCCGTCAGTTTACAGGTTTAAAGTGATACAGGAGTCTTTAGGTCGCCCCGAACGGGTGACTTTAAAAGAGCCATTTCACCGTCGCCCGTTACTACCGTCTCGTCAAGGTCACGGGCCTCGGCTCTCCCGGGCTCTGAGAGGAGGTTCCACGTCACCCGTCAGTGGCATGAGAAAAATCTCTATTTATGGTAACCCCCTCCACCTCAACCAACCGCTGAAGCCACACCCTCTGACCTCATCCACAACCCCCGCACCACCATCCCTTTCAACACCATTCAGCACATACATCAATGAAGAGGGTGGATACCTCGTCCATCTCCTTCTAGGTCCATGCTTCCCAGCCATGCAGGCGGTCACCCTTCCAAGCACTAACCACACCGCTGATAGCTCAACTTCGGTTATCTTACATTGAACCAGTTTATTCTACCAGATGAGGCCCTCAGCAGACTATCGATGGTAATATCAAACAATTAAAAACTCTGCTTTCGCCGAATCCCCCTATTTATGGTTAAAAAAGGTCCCTACAAAATTTTTGATCAACAGTTCTTGGACTAACCTAGCCAAAAACCTAGCGTGAAAAGCCAGAAAATATGGCAACAAAATAGGAATTGCGGGTGCAGAATACACTACACATTTCTTAAAATGACCAAATTGCTGACTAGGAAGGTAATTTTTGCAACGTCAAGGAGGTAAATTTCATAACCTAAATAAAAACCAAGCCATTGAAAAACCAACGACCAATATTAAGAATAAAAATGTTAACACTTGAAGAACGCAAAACTATTTGGACACAACAAGAAGCTACCTGCCAAACTCAAGAAATGAAAAAAAAGAGAACTGAATGAATTAAATAATACATTATACAACGAGCGAATTTACTTGGTACTACCTATCCACCATATTGCACCAACTAGATCATTGGGTGGAAGGATATAGAAGCGAAACTGAGTAACATAACAGAGATGGAAGCAAGAGCTTGGGAACGGGTCGGCAGTCTACCTGTTCAATCGACCTGCGCCTGGTGTTGAGCTAACAAACTAGCAGGAGGTCTGTGGCCAAACCAAATTTGGTGCGCAGGCCTGGAAAATCAGAACTTTGTAAAATCTGCATTGCTAACCACATGGCGAATCCATCAGCTGCATTTTGCTGCACATTTTTGGAGCTCACAAACTTCCTGTACCTGCATCGTCAGACTTACAATCTCTTCTCTGTGTTTCGTTGGGTACCCTGAAGTCCTCAAGTATCCACGATGAACTTCCACGTCTCAACAAAAGGCTACTCGAATTTTCGACCCAGCTAATATTTTGAGGTATATTTTCGACTGTGATCTGAGAGCTCAATTTTCTGCGGCAGATCAATTCAGCACTTTCAGAAACCTTCAGTTTCGCATGGTAGGTAGATATTGTACTCCTTGATAAAATGTCCACCATCAGAACGGATGGATACTTCATATGGGTGGTACTTCAACCATTCAAAATCTTATTTCCCGATTCCAAGTTTATATTATTATTGAACATAATAAACCAAAACATAATTGGCACGAACTCATTTCACAATTCAGACCTACGTAAATGTTTCTGAATGTTTCTGTAAATGTGTCTGAAACAATTGTGATGAAATTTGAAAAAGAATGACTTGTTTTCGTCTTATGTGAGTATTACCTACCTTTTTTGTTATCCTAGCTGCCCAAAAGATTAGAAGAAACTGATTAGGAACGAAATTGAATTTATGGAATGGTTACACATAAGTATACTACTTTACTACAACATTTTTTCTTCTACGAACAACCAATAACATTATTGTAAATAGTCATCCATCATTACTACTGTAAATGATCGGTTTTCAAGCAACTTTAACAAACAAGAGAAATTAACAAGAAGGCGTAAAGAGAAAGAATGACAAAGGACGAGACCAAGCTGTGGGTTTAGTTGTGTACCTTTCTACCTACCTAGTAATTATTTACACTTGTCAACGAGAAAGTGTCCCAGAAGATGCAAGCTCATTTACTATACCTATCGCAACCCTCAAATTTGACCTCAACATGCAAAAAAGTGAAACAAAATTTGTACATTAGAGGCCCCAGAAAAAAAAATCAAGGTAACCTAGCGAAAGATTCGGCAGTTCTGAGTCGAATAAAACCACTTCATGGCCACAGGTTGTTCTCGTCATTCTTACCTATATTCGTAAGATCTTATTTTAGAAATAGCGAAGCGGGTTACTCAAAATGATTTTTTTATCATGCTTGTACAACTACAGACCGAAAAATCTTACCTGTCCTCCACGAGAACTTGATCGAATTCCGAAGATGACACCAGAAATAGTATGGAAGTTACAGAGTCGAAACACTGAAACCATTTCTGTCTCTGAGAACGCTGTCCGCCAACATCTACGAATCTGAATGGGATGTTGTTGATGGGAATGGTGAACTCTGATATCCCTTTGGTGGCCTTCCTAGCGTGAAGAATGTCTTTATTTGTAGGTATGTAATCCTGCGGACAAACGAAAGGTGATTCATCATCAAAATTATTCGTTATTAATAATAATGCAATTTCTATAGATGTGCACTTAATAATGCGTTTACATCGCAGAATACCGCAAAACCACGAATTTTCATCTTTTTTCGACTGATTGCGTCATAGTGAATGCATGTCTGAGGCGCATTATATCGTATAATTAGGCTTTTATTGCAGCATATCGCATTTCTCGCATAATGCGCGCATTATTCGAACCCAAGAGGCGGTAGACCTGCAGAAAATTGGTTCTATGCGTTATAACGGCTGTTTGTACAGAGATTAGTTCTTCGAAATTGGCGCGCGAGAGCGTTCAGCATCTCCAAAGCATAATGGATCTGTGTTGTTTAGCGTGCAACGTGAACGTGAGGTACTGTAGAAGGTGAGAGGGGGGTCCCGGGCAGTGCAGGCCCGGACAGGCTTCGGGGTATCGCAAGCTAGTAGGGATGGGCGATAGTTGTTAGTTCAACACTATCAATAGGCCGATACCATCGGTTAAAAACTGTCGTTACTATCGATAGTGGCTTCCAATTTTCCGTGCGTACCAGTTCAATGAAGAATTATCTCCGAGTTTTTGCATTATGAAAGCATTTTAATTTTATGTTGTCGGCATTAACAGCCCATATCTAGCGCATTTTAGCCGCATATATTCGGTACCCTAAATCCACTTTTACGTAGGGGGTTTCAAAACGCATCAAGTGCACATGCACATCTCTACCAATTTCGGTGAAATTATCAGGGATTACGCGGTTTAGAACCTAGGGGATCCCCTATGAATTTCATCGCTATCCGATCACTAGTAGCGTATGCGCATGCCCAAACGAGAATTTCATGAAACAAGGATTTCTTAGTTCCTAATTGACCGATTTCGCTCAAATTCGGAGGGTAGTTCAATATTGACAATAAGCTTCGAATTTCGATACGATCGCATCAGTAATATCTACTGCGCATGCGCAATTTTGGAATATGTTTCATGGCCATAACTCCGGTAATGCTCGGCCAATTTCGGTGAAATTTTCTTAGATTGTATGAGGTCGCCACTTGACAGTCCCCTGTCAATTGCCCCTCTCAATTACATAGCCATTGGACCACTAGTAGCCTGCGCGCATGCGCAAATGTGAATTTCCTGAAAATACGATTTCTCAGTTCCTGATGGACCGATTCGTAAATTAAGTTTACCAGAAATTCACCAGAAAAAAATGATCCCGGTCGGCGACCCCACGGTCGGGGTCCACTTGTAAGTATATTTCCTGTCCACATCACTAAAACGTCAGCCAAGTCGGGTGGCAGCTTCTTCACTTTTGTAACATGGACGTACTTATATGATAAGTTAGTAAAATGTCACCGAAAGTATTCAACTCAATTTCCAGAGTTATGCGAATGAAAACAAGTCAAGTTAGCGCATGAGCATTAGCTACTACTGATCCAACCGTGACAAAATGCATAGGTAATTGTCTTGGAGTCAGCCCCCAACTACCTTCAGAATTTGAGAAAAATTCGGTACATAAGAACTGAAAAATTGTAGTTTCAAAAAAATGCACGTTTGCGCATGCGCACACGGTAAGTACTAGTTTTCCGACGGCGATGAAATTGATAGGGTATCGTCTATGGCCTAACCCGTACAATCCCTGCAAATTTCATCAAAATCGAACCACAACTTCTTGGGTGTAGTATAGTTAGCCTGGGACAAGATTGACCACAGAAAGACAGACCGACACGGAATCAAAATTGTACAGTAGGTAAGCTCTGAAACGAAAAGTGAAAATTTAGATTTTGGAGGGTAACAATTTTTTAAATTCCTAGCACGAATATTAAACTTTCAACGTTTTTCAGTAGCAACAGCTGATCAGATTTGGTTAAATTCATAAGGAATCATTCTGAGGCCAGCCGTCAACTACCAGCCAAATTTGAATGAAATCGGTAATAGGATTCACATTGCGCATGCGTTGGACACTAACATTGACTCGACTGTCATGAAATCCACAGGGGATAGCCACAATTTCTGAATTTCGTACAAATAGGGAGTTGAGTTTATCAAAGAACAACGAATTTACGTCAGACAGCAAAATAAGAGTTACAAATTAAATTATTGATGGTTTTTCAAAACATTTCTTTCCAATTTTCACACAAAAAGAAGGTTTCCCTACCTTTGGGGTACTAGTGGGTGATTAGTGAGGAAGAGAGAAATGACAGTAAGTGTTAAAAAATTCGTTTAAAAAATGAGTCATACTGCCTGGCTAGAACGTTTTCGGGAGACCCCGAGGTCAATCCAACGCGTTGTTGGATCGGACAAAGCTAATGTGAAATGTGTCTCAGAATAAATCGGGACTCGTTATTGATAAGTTGCATTCTCCGAGTGAAGCTTTCTTGTTTGATAAGGGAGTAGAAAAGGACAGTCATTCACGTCCCACACATGGTAAATATAACAAGGCCCGCTTCACATAGTAATTTCCTGGGCACGAAGAGTATAGGATATTTACGACCAACCCTTGTGAATTCGGGGTGGCCGTGGCCGCCAAATCAAGATTTAAAAATGCTCTGACTTTTCCAAAGATTTCCCTGACCAAAAATCATGTGTTTTAGGAGAGGTGGTAAATTGCCAGTTCTAAGTTTGTTATTTATTATTAGAGAAATTCCATTCATGCAGCATGAGTTGATGAGCGAATTTTTAAAGAATAATTTTAACCGATTTGATGGGAGATTCTTATACAGGGTTGCTACGGGTCTGGAAAACCTTGAAAACCTGGATAAGTCAGGGAAAAAGAAAGTGGTTAGGGAAAACCTGGAAAAGTCAGGGGAAAATTTAAAATCTTCAGGAATTTCACGCAAAATACGGGCTACAAGTATTTATCAGTTTTTGGTGAGACTAACGCCTCGAATACTAGTTTTACGAATTTTAATAAATGCGTTACAACATTTTTCGTTCTTTTGGTTTA
>JAEMON010000010.1:17754516-17767742 GCA_030264115.1 Lygus lineolaris
ACAAGGAAATGAACAAGAATTACAACAATCCCAGGCTAATCTTTATGCACTGTTATCCACAAGTGTTGCTAATATCACAAAAAAATCTGTAGAATTTGATGCCGACATGGATTTTGAGGAGGCCTCGGAACAACGAGGAGTACCTCAACCCGAGGAATCCTCCAAGTTCGAGTCGGGGTCAGTTCATAAATTCCACTCCGTCCCTCCAGTCGATCAGTTCCTCGAATCGAGGAGCCCTCAGCTCAAGGAGACCTCCACTGAAGGTTTGTCTATAAATCCCGCGCTTGAGCCAAATCCCAAGGTCTCCTTGAAAGTCAAGGACCGTCTATAAATCCCGCCAGCTTATAGATGATACCTACTCGAAACTCTCCAGAAAAATTTGAATCCATTGTTAGTAGACAATTTACCTACCTCTTTTTCCAAGAGCCGGAACTGGTAGTCCAATCGTTGTTGAGAAAAGAAAGCCTGAAAGAGAATAAATTATTATTATTATTCAAAACAACGAAAATATCAGAAAAAGGACCCACGTACACTCACCATTTTTTACATATTGAACCATCGTGAGACAACTCTGGACTCAACAAGTCTCTCAACAACTCTATGGTGGGAAGGCCCAAGTTCAAATGGCCTATTTTGAAAAACTACGTGAATTTGGGGATCAACATCGCTAGACTCATTTTTACGTTATTTGTGAGCGATGAAGCAAAACACGGTCCACAGTTCAGCCACCCAAACACTTCTGTAGCCTAGCAAAAATAGCACTACAGACTCATGATTGAGGGGTCATGAGTTCGACTCTTTTCCTACCACTTACTTTTTGTTTTCACTTTTTTAAGGCTGTTTAAGCTCGTGTGACTTGGTTAGGTTAGGGGGTGGTCAAAGCTTGTTTGATTTGTTTGACTTTGAAAAGAGATGATTAGCGATGTCTTGAGATGGTTGAGAGCCATCTCCAAACTACTCTGGACATCGCTTATCATCCCAATGGCTGAATAAATCGAACAAATCTTGACTAGGACAGGGCCTCAGACACTATCAGATCGTCATAATGAGCGTATGGAGGGGGGCCTTTCAAAATAGATGGTGGGGTGGCCTCAGTACATATCACTAAGTTCACAGGATAGTTGTAGGATTAGTCATTATTAATTGGCTCAAACTTTGGTAATTTAAAGCGACCTTCCATCTAAAAAAAATGATCTTTTTGAAAGAGATGTTTCCAAGTTTCAACGGATTAAGGGCAATAAACATGAGATGAAATCCGAAAACCCCAGGTCCCCTCATCAGTTCGGTTGGCATCCATTGGGGAATTATCATGTATGAGAAAACCACATTTTTTCTGCCTGTATTGTTATTTGGAATAAAATAACACTGCCAATACAAAGAAAAATAACACTGCCAATACAAAGAAAAATAACACTGCCAATACAAAGAAAAAAATAGTTAATCATTTTGGGGGTGGAGAAAACTTGGAATAAAACCTCAGCTCTTTGAATAACAGGCGGAATTCCAAAGGCTCTTGAGAAACCCTTTCCTACGTCACACTTAAAGTGCTGAATCAAAAAAGTATGCGCTGAGAACACATTGAGAGCAGTAAAAATAGGAATAATTTAATTAATTAATTAAAAATTAATTAAATCAATGTAATAATTATGTAAATTCTATTCTCACTAAACAGTGATGGGCTTTGTGTTTCGTTTTGTTCGGTTGGCATCTTGGACAGAATTGGCCAATCACAGACGGCACCCTTTTCAACGTCACTTTCCCGCCAAATTACAATAATAAATATTTCAATAAATTTTCTAAAATTACTGATACCTACACTATTTTTGCCTCATGACTTCATTATTGTATGTTTCGAGTCATTATCTTTCAGAAAATTAAAAAAAAAAAATAAATAATAAAAATAATTCCCTATTAAAAGATATTCAACCAGTCACGTCAATTTATCGGATGAACCCAGTGACCATGAACAGCAAACAAATAGACGGAAAGACGAAGAAAAATGTACATTCATGACAATCCCCAAACTTCTACATAACCAGTAAAGAAAAAACGCTGCAAATTATTACACAACGGTTTATTATTTTCTGTATAGATCGCCCATCTACAAAAATCCTATTGACATAAAATACTCACCTACCGCGAGGTTCATGCACAATCATCTCTTGGCGACAATGAGGAGGTACCTTCTTGGAGAGTTGTATCGGAGAGTTGTATCATTGATTCTTAATGAAATTCAGTAACTAAGGAAGCTTCTGAAAGTAAACAACAAACTTGGATCGGTGGAATAGAAAGAAAGTTGCATTTGAACAGCTGATATTTGAACGGAGATTTTGCCTACTCGGGAAGAATTGCGATTCACACTCGTGTTTCTGCTCTTTTTTTCGTCCACCCCTTAAGCCCTTACAGGGAGCGAACGGTTGGTCTTAAAACGCTCCGCAAGGTCTCAATCGACGCTAAAAATTGTGTTCTATTTTAAATCGATGGTAAAAATATACCTTCCTATTTGAAATTTTCGAGCTAGGGCGTTTTGAAAATTTCATCCCCAATTTTCTACCCCTTAGAGAAGACTGACGGTAACGCCAAGCTTCGCGGCACAACTAGACCCCGAATGGGGCCGGTATACCAAATTTCATTAATTTTGGCCCATGGTAACTAAGGAAAGTGCCGCGTACGGCGGACGGCGTACGGACGGATTAGTTTTTATTCGATTTTTGGATTCTACGTATCTTGAAACGTAAAACCTCAAATTTCGAGGGGGGTTAAACATTTTCTTTTCGTGATCGATTCCAAAGGTTCATTATTGAAAATAATAAACCAAAACGAACATTTCATGTTTCTGATCAAGGTACATACAGATACACAGAACTAAAATCTTATTAATTAACCCATGAATATATTATATTCGTCCCAATAGTGCCCCTCAATATGAAGCAAAAGATGGTAGAAATGAGTTGGTACTACCCATGAAACAGCTCCTAGCAAGCTCGTTCATCAATGAATGTTCCGAGTGAATTCCGCACTTTCAACTCTTGATCCTTCAACTAACTACCTCCAACTTACTTAAGTACCAACTGTGTTTCACTTACAACCCAGTCATCGTTCCATTCGTTTTCTTGTGGAATGTAGCCACAACAGGTGGTGGTGTTGAAGCCAAATTGTGCTACGTAATCAGCAGCAGGCTTGTCAGTGATTCTATTGCCTCGGCTCTCAAGCAGTACGTTCTGCATGTGCATCTTCGCCAGGTCTTCTCCCAGGCGGGAAGACAGACTGCGAAGTCCCTTCATCTCGATGAACTCCATCACTAAACAAGCGCCGCCGTCAGGATGATCAAACACATTGATGGGGCGAGGAGCAGTGACTATCCCGGTGGCACCTAGGGCTTTGAGTCCTTCCATTTCTCCTTCAAACATTATTCTTGCCTGAGGGTGAACAACGAAACTATAATAGTCTTACTTAATGAGGAGACAGGGCAACATTAAACATGCTGTTCTATGAGCTAAACAGCTGTTGATAACAACAGGACATACACCTCAAAGGACATCTACTAACTTACTTGCGCTTTTGAGTTGCTTTTAACGAAAATCGTTCCATTATCCGTGATGTAAGCTTCACCTTGGTTGATGCACCCACCTCCGCTCTGTCCAGTTCTTGTCAAAGTGCTCGTTTCTAAAGCACTCTTCAATAGTGTTTCCATTTTCAAGTTGGGTGTTTGCATGGGACAAGGCGAATGGGACAGCATCTTGATGAATTTTCGCAACGATGTTTACCAGTAGGTGATTGATGGTTGGGACTTCCTGCTCAGCAATACCCCCGAATTCCTCCCGAACGGGTAACGTTCTTCAGTGAGATAACCAATCACTAAAATAAGTGAAAATTCACACTTTGGAGAAACAATAGATGAACACTACTTTCTAGGTAGGTAACTCAGGGGAACTGTGCCAATACCAATACAATACCTATTGAAGATGATAAGAATGATAACATGACAAATTTCAGGAGCCATCTTTAGTGATAACGGTAGCGCTGATATGATAACACAATCACGGAACCAGTATCCAACCAACCATCCTCTGGCGTGGCGAAACGTTGCGACGCGACCGACCAACCAGGCAACCAGATGGTATCGATACCTCTTTCGTTTCGATACTCTTATCGAATAAAATGTATCGATCGTAGGACACATTATGGAGTTGATTATGCAGACCCCAAAATACGCCATGATTTTTCAAATAGTGGAACAACTTTTGATTTTTTTTTGTTTACTTTTTTGACGGGAAAAAATAGAAGGCTATTGATTAAAATTCTATTTTAATATTTGCTATTTGCTAATTTTTTTCAAATTTTTATTAGTTTTTATTATTTTTGAATTTAATTGATTTTCAATCATTTAAATTTTCAATAATAATTAAATTTTTTAATAAGTTGTAATTTAATTTTTAATGTTTTATTAATTTGTTTAAACTTTTAAATAGTTTCTTAATTGTTATAATTTTTTATTAATTTTTGCTATTTGCTAATTTTTTGCAAATTGTTTGCTATTTCTGGTATTTGCTAATTATAATTTCTAATTTTTCTATTTCAATTTTTTTTTTTCTGTTTATATTTTGCAACATCTTGGGAACTGGAATCCAATGAGAGACCAAATTAATGAATCGAGACCTAAGTATCGATTCCAAAATAGCCGGTATCGAAAGAAAAGTAGGTATCGATTCCAGAATGATATCATCACAGAATCGTATGTATCGTCATGTGTCATGAAATGGAATGATTGTTTGAGGAAAACTTACCATAACGAACGTTTTTTTCCGAAGTTCTCTTTGTGATTTATGTTTATATTATAATCTGTGTCTATTTGGGACTTGAAGAAGGACTCAGTATGTTGTTCAAGAAATTACTGGTATTTTTCTCCATCGCAGTGGTTGCTCTCTGTGAATCTGACAGTTTGGAACAAGTCGACGACGAAGAGTTATTGGGACTTTTCAGAAATGAAAAACACGTGGTTGTCCTATTCAGTAAGTTGTAAATTATTGAACCTTTTGCTCACAATGATAATTACCTACCTATTTGTGGTAAACTAGGTCAGGTCTTATTCGTAGCGCTGTGCGTACAGTTCACAATAATATTGCTGTTTTCAGCCAAAAGCAACTGTCCCGAGTGTGACAAATTGGAGACGGCATTGACCAATATAAGGGAAGACTTGGTGGAGACGTGCGGAGCTTGGGTAGTCAAGGCCAGCAGCAGCCCTCTTGTCAAATTATACAGTCCCACGAAGGAACCTGCTATTGTATTCTTCAGGCATGGAGTACCCCTACTATATGATGGTAAGTCTATACTGAATTATTATTGGCTATGCTGGTAGAAATTAAAGTCTAAAATTAAAAATCGGTGTTACCTAGGTAAGTATAGGTTGGTTCCTATTTCAACAATGTTGCGTGGGCGTCAAAAACATCTGGAGGAAACTTGCGAATGGGTGAAAGTTTGTGACCTTCACGGGAGCATCTATCTGTAGGACTTTTTCCACCCCATTACACCACATTTCTCTAAAAGGATTGATGTGGGATGGTTTTTTTGGACGTTCAGATGTTTGTGAAGCGAGCATTGAGACCACTGAGGGATGACTGGTATGAGGTACATTACACCTACACCCCGAGTAGAGAACGGTGTAACAACAGTGCGACCATCAACAATCAATAACTAAAGACACAAGAGGGGTTTTCCGTGGCACAACTGATGGGAGGGCGAGGAGAGTGCTTCCTTCGGGATTTCTATAGATCAACATAAATATTGTTTAGTCATGCATGCATTTCAGGGGACGTCCCTTCAGATGGGAAATAGAATGAGGGCCCCGAAACTGAAAATCATTCCAAAATCTACGATCTACTATACGAGGGAGAATTGCTCACAAGGTTTCACAGAACAATCACGTTTTTCGGCGCTAACCCCGTTTTTCGTCGAACAAAAAACAACCACGCAAATCAGTTGAGGATTAAGCCCTGGGCAGTGCACACAAGATTTTGTAGCATTGACACACTCAGACTCATGTTTTTTTTTACGGATTTGGATTCAGGATGATCTGGAACGGATTCGTTCGTGGTTCTTTCTTCTCTCAGTTGAGTGTTGTCCTCTACTGACCCAGATCGAAGATACAAGAACGTCACTTACTATAGAGGGACGTAAAAAACCGGAAGGAGGCATCCCTGGTTGCATGATCATGATTTTCTCATTCAAAATACACTCCTTGGCTCAGTGCTCAAAGTTGTTAACTTAATTTTTCAGTGTTTGTACAACAAACTACGTATGACTTTTATTGCCATCTGTCCTCAAGAATTCTATCATTTTGTAGGTGACGATAATGAAGATGCCATGGCTCATTTCCTCACGGACAACAAAGAGCCCGTAGTAAGAGAACTGACGGATGAAACGTTTGAACATTTGACTCAATCATCGTCCGGTGCAACGACCGGGGATTGGTTCGTGATGTTGTAAGTTAATTCTTTCCCGAAATGTTTTTTAATCTTATTATTCTACGTTATAGACCATGATATCCCGGTAACTATTCAGACCAAGGCCGAACGTTAAGTAAGGGATATGGGGAGGCGAGTCAGTGAGGGCTGATATCGTATGCTCTACTAAATCAAAAAACATTTTCTTTTTTTTAAATATAAGTATTTCTAAAAGCTGGCTGACTATGATTCGTTCTGATTCGTAGTTACCCGCTGTGCACCATAAGCTGAACTTATGGTTAATTTTGTTAACCTTGAAGAAAATAATAAAAACACCTTTTTCTTCATTTAACGCTATGCATTTTCGAGCTGTCTCATATTTCTCCACTCAACATCAGGCGTACAATTCACAGGTTTCACAGGTTATTCTTTTCCTTAAGATTAACATAACTTAACCTTAAGTTCAGCTTAAGGTGCCCAGCTGGTACCTACCAATCAGAACAAATCAAAAAACTATTATATCCACATTTCAATATTGTTGTTCAAATTATGTGTGAGTTTAATTTCCGACTCAGCTGAGCTAGGAGCTCAATTTTGAGTCCCATTCGAGGCCTAGTTGTAGAAAACAATCGGCAGGAAGTAGGAGGTGACATTTTAAAGCCGCCCTCGCTCCATAACTTTTAAATTTTTCAAATTTTCATTTGAATGAGTATTTCTGTTTCATTCTTTCACTGGGTTAAGGATTGGGGATAGACGCAGATTGGATTTTCTTCAAAACGGGATGATTCGTCTACGTTTACGTTTTTCCTCTTTCATTGAAATTTTGTTTTTTCCATTTTTCCAACAGCTACTCCAACGACTGCATAGACTGCCAACGACTGCAGGCACGGTGGGAAACTGTCGGTGCCAAATTGAAGACCCGTCTCAACGTTGCAAGAGTCAATCGGAAAACGACTGGTCGCGTCACGTCTCGGAGATTCCACATTGTGGAGGAACCAACCTTCTTACTGTTAGTATTACTTCTCCTCATCTCCTCACTTCTTAGAATGCCATCATGTTTTGTTCCATGACTTCTTCATTTAACAAAAACTTCTTCACTTACGACAGATTTCTACCATCAGTGTGGTCTTCAGCAGGCCGACTTCAATAAGTTATGCACCTAGTTTTTACAATATTAAGGATACTACCTACCTTCTTACCTAGGTATTTAGAATGACATAATAATAATAATATCACAGTCTGTTTCAAAATGTATTATAGTAATAGGAACAATGCATTGGTTGGAACAAATTGAAGTGAAGCACAAGAAAACGTTTAAATCTACAGCATGTGAAGAAGTTTAGTAAATTAGTAAGTCAAACTCAAGTCAAGTTACTGTTGGATGGTAAACTTCGATCGCAGTAACATCTAAAGAAAAAAAAAACCACTGATTGAAGACATAGTAGTATTTTTTAGATTATCTCTATATAACACAGAATAACACTCTACATTCTGTGAGAGTTCCTATTCCAACTTCCCTAACCATCGAGAATCGGTTAAACAATTCGGTTTGTTGACACAAACAATGAACGGGGGATTTCTGAAGTTATTCTATTATGCTTATCGAGAAAACAATGTAGAAATTGATAGGAGTTGATAGATCACCAGGTGGGAACCTATCTAATTCTGATTCGGCTGTTCATCAAACCTGTGATTGTTGCAGCTTCCGACTTGGAAAAATGTATCACTTCCTGGACATCCCTAGATTCGACGTGGGATCCTTTGTGAATTTCGCTACTGTTGGTTATAAACACGCACGGTCTGAGAAAGTTCCTGTGCCGAAATCCCCATTGTAAGTATTACACAACTTAAGGTTAGCCATCAGAATGTATTTTAGGTTGAAATATTGTTTCTTACGAACTGAGAAATACCCAGGAACTGAAGTTGCCTTCATTTACCGTAAAAGGTGTGGACACGAAGAACTTTTAGGAAACTTTGAAAAATCGACAAAAATCATGGCTACGGTTTTGGCGTTGGTCTCATTCGACGTTGAATTCTCAGGTCTTCAAGTTGTCTTTTATACAAAAACATTGGAGGAGACCATATTTTTCTTCGAAAAAACCCCAACCTTAATTTTATAGTAAATTCGCCATTGCCAATCCAATCGCCATTGTAAATACTCATTGTAATGTCACTATTTTCAGCGACGACTTGACGCAGCAAATTGCCGACTACCTGAGAGAGAATGCCTGGCTGTGGAAGCTTGTCTCCATCTTCGTATGCATCGCTCTCACCCTGACGTTTGTCAAACGTCTCAGAACCGCAGAAGAAACGAAAGCCAAGAAACCCAAACCCGAAGTCGTCAAGGCTACCAACTCTTCCAAGGTCAAGAAGATCACATAAGCGAAACAAGGACGACACCCATCGCACAAACTGTGACTTATTCTTTCAGACATTTTTTTCTCCATATCAACTACCGTTTTTAAACTAATCTGAATAACACAATAACGTTTCTCGATTTCGTTATTGAAGATAGTCGGGATGCAGCCACGAAGTAGAACAGCTCAGTGCATTTTTCAATTTTTTTAATACGCGATGTTTCTGGCCATACTCGGAGACAAATCTTCCTGTGTCAACGAAGAATTCAAGGAAACCAACTCTTAGCACAAGAACGGACACTCATCCAAAAATACCGATTAATAACTCTGAGCATTATCTGTTTTTTGTTTGTTTTTATTTAATAGGTACCTACTCAACTTTTCTGGCTATACTCTTCAGAAACTTCAGGAATGACGCAAACTTGAAAGAAAAAATCATAGGCGGGGCACAACTGCCAATGTCTATGAAGAAGTCAAGGAAAACTACTAGGTGGGTACCTACTTGAAATAAAAACAACCCTCATTCACCACTTAGAACCATTCTGTCTTTTTTCTTGTTCAATTCTATAACTTCATGCCATAACTCGGCTGTAAGACAGACAGACATTATTCAATGTTTGGTAACATTAGACAGTTCTTGCAGATAAACGAGAAGCGAGTCGGGTTACGAGTAGGGAGCTCAACGAATAGTTAGTTAGTGCGCATGCACTTGTATCTAGTTACGAGTAGAGTCATCTTGCAGCACGAGTAGAACTAGCCTATTCAGGCCAGAAGGTAGCCAAACTGGCACCATGGATTGAATTGAATTGAAAAATTGCTTTATTTACGTTATTAGGTAGATATACAACAACAGTATACACCATAAGAATTAGTAGGTACACGTTATGTATAGGAAAGTAGAAAAAGTTCCATTCATGCAGCATGAGTTCGTGAGCGAATTTTCAAAGAATAATTTTAACCGATTTGGTGGGTGATTCTTATAGGAAATTTCACGCTGATTCCGAATATACCATATATGTTAGTATGTTTAGGATGGTATTTCACACCAAAAACCTCAAAAAACACGTTTTTTGGCGATTTTTGAAACTAAATTTTCAAAATTTGACCCCTTGGAGCACTCCAAAAATTGTGGCCAACGAACTCATCCTTACTTTTGATATTATTGACATTTTAAAATTTTTTTGGATTTTTTATCTCGATCCCCTGGGCAGATCTCGATCGTGAGGGGCACATCTCCTAGTGTCAACGAAGAAGAAAAAAACAACTAGTGCAAGAACTGGAACTCATCCAAAAATACCGAAAAATATTCCAGTTGCCTGAAGGAAGTTATTAGACAGTCCGTGCAGGTAAACGAGAAGCAAGTCGGGATTCCGAATAGGATGATACTAGGGAGAGCACTAGCGGATGCTAACCCCTGAGTCGTAATGTACGAGTTTGGGAGTCGGGACACGAGTCGACCTACAAGACTTAAGTAACATTAACGTGCGAATTAGATGAAATTAATAGATCTCAAGTTGTGATTTTGAAGTTCTTGTTGTTTAGAATTTCCTCCAATGGGTTTCTCTCATGAGGAAAATGAATATCAGGAACTGTATGAGGCCTGTTTGGTGAATGGTAGGGAAACGGACCTGATTATGGAAGGGTAACCTACCTCCAGCTTCAGTAGAATCGGCGGGGACCACGGCTGGCTTGGAATAACCGATGTTGTGAGCATTCCAGAGTGCTTTTATAAATTGCCAGGTGTCACAGCTTTGTTGTCTTGCCCTAATGAGACTGTCATGTTTGGAACCAATTTTCGGCTATTTAGGAGCAGCACTATTGGGTTGGGTTGTTGAGCAAACGGGTAGGAGTAGGTAGGTAGGTAGTTATGGAAGATCCTTTTAGCGAATTTTCGAAGAAAATGAAGCTATTGCAACGGCTTCAAAGTTTTTGTAATGTGAACGTATGACAATTTTTTTCATGGAATATCCTGAATTTCTCTTTCAAGTTAGCGCCATGCCTGAAGATGGGCCGAGTATGGCCAGAAACGTCGAGTAGGTATTGAAAAACTGAAAACTTCACTGCGTTATTTTTCTTCGTGGCCGCATCCCGACTATCTTCCATAACAAACAAATCCATGGCCGACAATTCGTAATACTTTTTTTGATTTTGTTAAATGTATTTTTCGTCACATAAGCTGAGGCATTCCAAACTTATTGAGGCTGTCATTTAGCATTAGCAATATACATGTTGTTTTTTGAGTGATTGCGAAATATTTATTTTTATTAAATTGATTTTTTTGTAGACCTATAATTTTATTTCTGTCAACCCTGACCCCTCCACCGCACGGTAATCGGGCGATCCGGAGCTAGGCCGTATTCTTTCTAACCAACTCCTAAAAGCTATGTCAAATTAGTGTAGATTCACAAGATCGAGAAAAAGAGAGTAGTTCAAAGTTGATCATTTGCTCACCAGAGTGCACAGGTACCCCTCTTGAATAGATGTCAAATCGAGCGTGATCCCCCCAGACCACCCTGCGTACCGCCTTCCAGCCAGAAAAGCTATGTCAAATTGGTGTAGATTCACCAGATCGAGAAGGTAGGAGTAGTTGGAAGTTGTCGTAGGAGTAGTTGTTTTTCAATTGCATTAGTAGTGAGTTGAACATTTGCTCACCAGAGAGCACAGGTACCCCTCTTGAATTGATGTCAAATCGAGCGTGATACTACGACGTATTCGTAGTATATACTATCACGTATTCGTGATAATACGAACACAGGGATAATCTTCAACCAAAGTGTTTGAAAATCACGGTTTTGTTGACAAATTTTCGAAATTACCGATAAACAACATTTTAAGGGCTTAACCTCAGAAATAATTTTGTCAGGTATCGATGAATCCGTCGCAAGTTCTTTTCGCAGGATCCCTTCACGTACGAATTTGACGTAAGGTCTAAAGTCGTTCAAAATGTATCTGTTTATGTGCGTGTTTACTCAGTCTCCGTGTTAAGAAAATTAATTTCGCACGAATAGGAAATATTATGTATATGTATCTCATTGATTATGAATGTCAGCAACAGCTTCTGTTACCTACTGTTATGTAAGGGGCGTAGACACAAATTGGGCACCTACATACCTATATTGTTTGTATGAACTCGTACAATTCTTCCGTGATTTTTTGCATAACGATGGAAAAGTAACTAGCCAGGTTGAAAGCTTCCCCCAGTTGAATTAATAAGTAGGTAAATAACTGTTCTCCCCAAGCAAGTGAAGGAAAAGTATTAATTTCACTTAAAAAAGCTGACAGTGCAGCGTTTCTCTCTCTCTCTCTCTCTCTCTCTCTCTCTCTCTCTCTCTCTCTCTCTCTCTCTCTCTCTTTTTTTTTTTTTTTAATAGGAAAATGAATGCCTTTACCTAGCCTCCCAAAAAGTTCCATTCATGCAGCATGAGTTGGTGAGCGAATTTTCAAAGAATAATTTTAACCGATTTTTTTGGGTGATTCTTATAGGAAATTTCACGCTGATTCCGAATATACCATATTATGTTCCTATGTTTGGGATGGTATTTCACACCAAAAACAACAAAAAACACGTTCTTTAGCGATTTTTAAAACTAAATTTTCAAAATTTGACCCCTTGGAGTACTCCAAAAATTCTGGGCAACGAACTCATCCTTACTTTTGATATCATTGACCTTTTAGATTTTTTTTTTGGAATTTTTATCTCGATTCCTCGCTCAGATATCGTCTGGAATGACACATATAAATAAATAAATATAAAGGTAGCAGGTTTTTTTAATTGACCAGTCTAGACTTGAGGGTAGTAGTATTTTATTCCTCCGACGTTTCGACCCAGGGGCTGGGTCCTAGTCATGGAGTGGTATTGTGATGGTGGTGGTATGGTGATGGAGTATATTGCAGTCTTCAATCATTGATATTTTCATGAAGATGAGGGAGAAAAAAAAATAAAAAAAAATATTGGTTTGTACAATTGTGTAAAACTGTGGTAAATAAAGCAAAAACAGTAGGTTCTCTGACAGCAACAGTTAGAATGAAACGTCGGAGGAATAAAATACTACTACCCTCAAGTCTAGACTGGTCAATTAAAAAAACCTGCTACCTTGTTATTCTACTAGACATCAATCATCACTGATTAAATAAATATATTATATACATTTGAAAAAGTGTTAAATTTCAGGAATCGTTTTAGGATGGTCTGAAACGTATTTCCATGAAGAAAATTGTCAAAAATTTGCATTACAAAAATTTTGAAGCCATTGCAATGGCTTCATTTTCTTCGAAAATTCGCTAAAATATACCTAATCGAATGAAAACACGGTTTTTAGTTATTTCATGCGGAGTCAACTCAAGATGGCGCCGGCGCCAAGAGCGACCACTTCTGCTAGGTATGGGATATCGAAAGAAACTATAAGATTATACTTAACCTTCTTCC